>UESW01001755.1:67419-364965 GCA_900491605.1 Calamus simplicifolius | reverse complement strand
GGGAAGTGGTTCATGAAGTGCATGCGGATGATTTGAATCACCACAACATAGAATCAGGTTAATGCAATCGAACGGAATGATTCTATTAATATCTCATGGATCATTAGTAATCCTTCCGAGTAAATCATCCCATATCAAATGCTCTCTTAAAATTATTAGTTGATTAAATTGCATCAAATTAAGTTTAGCTTTTTCCTCTTTCTAAGACCAAATTGAATATCAAGACAACTCTGGGTATCTACATTTGCTAATTGAATTAAACCAGAGATCCACTTCTACGGCGCCATATTTTTCTCCTTGAATATTTCTAATTTAAACTCTGAATACGTTTTTCCTGTCAAGCAATATTATGACAAAATACATCTCTTGAAAATTCCCATTACAAATCTTTACCTTCCCAACAAAAATTTCTATCCATGGAATGGGGAGTTCTTGCCACCCATGCATGCATGTTCGATCCTTCATCCGTAATGGACACTACTTAAGTTAATGTGTCTTTTTTTTTTTTGGAACAGATGGGTGATCATCCCAGTCTAGTGCGAGTCAGCCTTGATAGATCAGAAAATATGATTTGTTTAAGTATAATAGAATAGGGGTCATCCTGTTTTCAAAACCAAAATCTAGAGTGATGAGCCACTGAGGCAGGCACCCAATCGACCGTCGAGTTGGCTTTCCAATAAATATGGCGGATATGAAAGCTATACATATTCTGTAGGGTAGACCAGACATCAATGAGCAAAGGATTGATTTATAGGAGCATGATTATAGCAATCCCTCCGGAGCCATTGGATGACAGTGAGTGAGTCTCCCTCAATGAAGAGACTCTAAGCATGGAGGATCCTAGTAGCGTAGAAAATGCCAGCCCACACTGCATAAAGCTCCGTCATAGGAATAGAGGAGTCTAAAAGACCAATTCCACCAGCCACTAGCATTGCTCCATCGATCCCTCGAATAATAAAAGTTAAGCCAACTAATCTATCCCGCACTCTCCCATCGAAGTTGATTTTAACAAACCTTAGGGGGGGCTCCCAAGAAATAAAAATCGTTTGCCGGTTCACTACCAAAGTAGCAGGGAAACCCCAGTATCCAGAGCTGTTAGAATCACTAGCAGTGCAGTGGAGTGCACAATCAGCAGAGAAGGATAAGGCATTCCGAACAATCCTCTGGGAGGATACAATATCTTTGGTGAAGATAAGTTGATTCCTCGATAACCAGATCTGGTAAGCTGTGGCTGCCCAAATGACTCCCTGCTGCTGGTTATCCCTCTTGATATTGCACAGAAAAGAGGTTTGCTAGGAGACCATGCCCCCTTCCTGAGCTGATATCCAACCATGTGCCAGATCTGTCTCGCTCTAGGGCAGATGAAAATGGTATGATCAGTAGTCTCATCATTCTGGCCACACAGAGGAAAATAGGCTGGATGGATAGTTTTCTATCTGAGAGCAAGGAGCAAGTAGGGAGACAGACCCATACAAGCTTCCATATAAAGAGCTGAAGACTGGGACGGATGGAAAGCTTTCATACCCACGCTGTATCCATCGTACGCTGAGACTGTGGCCTAAAGATCTGCATGAGATTTCTGGTCGAAGCACTAGAGAGATATGATCTCTTTCATAATCTGGTATTATTTGTATGGCCCACTATGAGTGGAATAGAGAGGATCCGGCGAGCTAGCTCCATATCAAAAAATTAGGACACCGTGGGTGCATGCCAAATGGAGAGATCCTGAGAGATCATATCAGTGACTCTCATGCTGCTAGGAACATCAATACTGATAAAAGTAGGCCAGCGTGAGAGTGGGAGCTTCGCAATCCACATATTCTTGACAACATCCACTAATGAGCCATCTCTAATCATCCATGTGATGTTATCCAATACATTCGGTGCATGTCTGCAGACCTTCTTTTAGAAAAAAGAATAACCATGGAAAGACTAAAAATTCATAGCAGAAGTCCACTCTCCATATCTAGCGTGCATAAAGGAGCTCCAAAAGTAGTACGGATCAAGAATGAACCGTGAAGCATGTCTTGCAAGTAGAGCCTCTCTCCTCACAATCAGTGACTGAATGCCAAGGCCGCCTTCATAAATTGGCAAGCAAACAGTGTCCTATGCCTGTAGGTGAATACCGTGACCATCCTGCATTGAGGCCTAGAGAAAGTCTCTAAAGCATCTCTCTATCCTTCTCAGAAAAGTATCAGGATAGCAGCATTGGAAAGTAGATAAAGAGGAAGAGACATGAGCACCGAACACAGGAGGGTGATCCTCTCCATCATAGATAAACCAGATACCTGCCAGCCATTAATGCGATCATGAACCCGACGCTCAATATCATTGTAATCAAAGCATCGCGGCCGTCTTTTGGTGATAGGGATCCTCAGATACGATAGTCGGTCAGCCTGGTTGAAGATGCCAAAAGTGTGAAGGATGGCTTCCCTCATTGTACTGAAGTCTTCGGACTGAAGCATATCATTGACTTTTATAAATTAACCTTCTACCCAGAGGCATGATAGTAGTGTTGAATGATAGAAGTAAAAGTAGTCGCATTATGGACATTAGCCTGGTCTAGCAAGATGCAGTCATTAGCAAACAGAAGATAAAGACCGATGGCCCATTTGGACCCGCCATGAAGGGGGCAATGTGAAGATTATGCTACGCCTGGTAGAGCGCGCGCGATAAATCATCAGCAGCAAGGATGAACAATAAGAAGGATAGCAGTCAACCTTGATGCAGCCCCACTACGGAGTGAAAGAAGTTAGTCTGATTGCCATTAATAAGAAGAGAAAAAGATAGCCTTTGGATGCAAGCCATAATCCAATCAATAAAGAGTTTGTCAAACCCAAATTCAAAAGAGTTTAGTGCAGAAAACCCAGCTCAATCTATCATAAGCCCGTTCCATATTTAGTTTAACAACCATAAGACATATCGGCCAGAGGATCTATGAAGATCATGCATAAATTCCTAGACTATGAAATATTATCAGATATGATGCGCCCTCTGATAAAGGCTCTCTATTCCGCAGATATAATGTGAGATATCACCTTCCACAACCGAGTGACTAAGAGCCGGGCACAGACCTTATACAAAGTAGTGCAAAGACTGATGGGCTGATAGTGTAAAGGGGTGGAGGCATCGAGCGTTTGGGCACAAGAGTAACGAGAGTCCGCTTCCACTGAGCAGGAATGGATTTAAATTGAAAAGCATTCTGGATGGCCTGCACTACATCGTGGCCCATAATATTCCAATATGACCTAAAGAAAAAGGACAAAAATCCATTAGGCCCAGAGGCCTTATTGGGCCCAAGGTTCCATAAAGCCGAATGTATCTCATCCACAGTGATTGGTTTGATAAGAAGGTCATTCTCATCTACATAGACCTTCTTAGAATACGGTACGAGTGGACAGAGAACCCATCACCAATATGCTCAGACCATTTGGATTGGAAGAAGTGAGAAAGCTGGTCCCTAATAACATGGATGTCTTCATCCTCGTCAACAAAATATCGAATCCTATTAGCAGCTCATCGCTTTAGGATGGCATGGTAAAAAAATCTGGTGTTACGATCCCCTTCTTGTATCCACTGAATTCGAGACCTCTGCCTCTAGTAAATCTTCTGTTGCTATAAAAGTGAGTGATGGAGGGCTATCTTAGCTCGGAGGGCAGTTAGATCAGAACTAGGGAGACAACCTTCATTAGCCTCTCTAATATGTAAATTAACAATTTCAGCTTTCACCTGCTCAACTTTCCTGACTAGGTCCCCAACCTTTAATCTATTCCATCTAAAAAGATGGTGCCTTGCTAACTCAAGTCGCCTAGATAGCCTGTACGTAGCACAACCTCTCACAGGCATACGCCAAACCTGAGCAACAATGGTCCAAGTTGATGAGTAAAAGTCCAAAAATGCTCAAAACGAAACTATTTTCGCTGTTGCATAACCGCCTCCGTAGATATCAGGATGGGATAGTGATCATAAGCTATCCTTGGAAGATGAGTAACTATGGCAGATAACTAAATTTGAAGCCATCGGGCTGTGGCCATAGCCCTATCCAATCTCTCCCAAACACGAGCTAACCCTGGCGGTTATTACTAGATAAATTGGGGGCCTGAGAACCCCAAGTCCAGCAACCCAGCCAAGAAAATGAAGAACCTAAACTCTGCTATGTCTGCTGAACCAGAAAACTGTCTGTCTTCTCTCTTTTCATTGGCCCCAATAATACAATTAAAATCACCTGCAATGAGGGATGAGCAACCCTGATCAAGTAGAGAGAGAATTTCAGACCATAGGATCCATCTCTCCTAAAAATCAGTACTAGCATATACTCCCAATAGAAGCCAGGGGTCGGATGTTCCCTCAAAGATGACAAAAGCAACATGCTGATTGCATTGGTGAAAGGCATCCATCCTAATGAAGGTATTGCGCCAGAGAGCCAAAATACCTCCAGATAGACTCATAGACTCCACAGCATAAGAAGCCAAAATACATGTCTTCGAAACTGAGCTAAACTATCTCCCAATAATCGAGTTTCCGAAAGAATGCATATATCAAATTATGTAGCTGCATAAGTCTTCCAAAAGAGGAGCAAAACAAAGGTTTGCGAGCTCTTCTAACATTCCAAATAAGAATCTTCATTTTACAGTTGAAGGGGGGAGGGGGTTTGGGCCGCAGGTTTATCCTCCATCATATCTGTATCAGGAAGGCATCCAGAAAGAGAGGTGTCTACTTCTGGCTTCTGCCTAGAACAATCCATGACTTGGGTAACCTCCATAACTTCTCCAGTCTTAGCCACTGGGGGGGGGGTCATGATCTGCAAATCTTGCCCCTATCCCATGTTGACTTTTTAAGAGAGGAGACAATCAACTCATGGCTTTGGCTCTGCACCTGAGTTGGCGGATCAGATACACCCTTCTCACCTACAGGTGTCATACCCTGACCACGAGTGAGCTTAACAGCCTAGCAATTGGACAGCAGGGCCTTGGTTTGAGTCCGAGGATGCTGAGAAGATGAATTTATCCTCAACACTTTTTGTTCCGGTTGAATTCATTTTCTTCTTTTCTTTTTTTATTTTTGATCATAACTCATTGGACCTGGGTCTCCGTAGGCCTGGCCCACTTAGATGGACCTGGGTGAGCATCCTTCCTATCCATGGGCCAGTCGGCCCATTTGTCGGAGCCTAGAGTATATTGGAATTCAGACTTGGCTGAACTCCATTTTCTCTGTTTGAGCTCCAGACTCAGTCTCAGGGTTATTTCCAGGGAGACTAGCATGCCCAAATACCCTCGGCATGCCTCCCTCAGCACCATTAGCCAAGTTCATCCACAATGGCTTTAAACTAGAATCTGAGGCAGGGTGGTCCAACTTCTGACTGAGCTTTTGGGGATGTCGACGAGCCACCTTCGCTGGCTCTTGCCACCTGTCCGCCAGTCGAGGAGCAGTGCCATGGTCAGAAACTATGAGAGGCTTCCCCCTCATCTCCGTCGCTTGGGCTTGGGTAGATCGCCGTTGTCTCAGAGCCACCGTTCAGGGTCCATACTTGGAACCAGCCGAGGATTGCTCAGTCTTCAGCACAAAGGAGCAGGACCCATTGAGATGCAAGGATAAGGTAAATCCCCTCCAGATGTTCATATGCATACTGTTGCTAGAATGGTGCGCGACTGCCCCTAACTTTGACACCCGATCGAAAAGGACATCTCAGGTCAATGCAGACACAAGCCTGAGCAGAACCACCTCTGCTTCTCTCTTTGGTTGAGGAATCAGAGAATACAAAGTGCCCTGCCGGAGTAAGGATTGAGCTCAGGATCTCGTCCGTCCAGAATTTCATCGGCAGGGTTGGAAGCCTGACCCAGAGCAGAGCCATTGCCACAGAATCCACCAACGGGATAAATTTAGATGACCAATCCTCTGTAACAATAGGGTTGCTCGTTGGCAATCCATGACCTTCCCAGTGCCACCTCCTTGGCTTTGTGGTCAGCAAATCTGAAGATGTAGCACCTATGAGCGAGGCACGAAGTATCAATTTCGCCAAAGATTCTAGCACGTCGTAACTCCCGGATGATGACATCCTCCTAGCTATGATGGCCTTCTTCTCCCATCCACAAGTTTCAGCCTCCAGAGCTTCGGTGAGTACTTGGATAACCTCCGAAAATTGCACCTCCAGCTCCGCTACCTTCGGCTTGACCCAGACGAAGCGGGTTTTAGCAGCCTGCCTCTATGGTGTTGCCTTGCTGCCAATTACTACAGGAGGATTAAAGGGTACAGTGTTCTTCATTATCCAGTGAGGTTAGTCATCCAAGCATGGCGAAGTTCGTCAGAGATCAAGGAATCATAATACGGAGCGCAAATCTTAAAGCACGGGTCAGAGAGAACACGGGTGTAGAAGTTCCAAGCTAAACACTTTCATGTTCGGTAACTGCTAATGTGGCTTTGGGGTGGAATCACATCCAGTGATTTGACAAAATAAGAAGATTATAGAGCAGTTAGACTATATATATAAGATTGCTTAAGATGACAACAGGATGGCCCTATGGGCAGCGTAATTTCACCTCACAAATTAATTGCTTTTAGACCAAATCCTTTCTTTACTGATTTGCTTAGAATCTAGGTTCATTCTCCTGCATTTTTCGAATTATACTGAAGTAAACAAGCTAGACTTAGGAGAGGAAGAGAGTCTCCATACTCTTAATTAGAAGAGGTGCATCCCCTGCATTCATCATCCAGCGAATGGATGATCGGCATTGTAGCAAAAACTTGGTTATTTGGAGGCACGGCAACATTTGAAACCAAACAGTTTTGTTCAAGTTTGAACTTAGGCCATGCTTGAATCTCCTGACGGCCTAACCTAAATCGTTAAGGGCAGCCTAAAATCCAAACGCTCACCTTCATACACTGCAGCCGATAATTCCCTTGTGCTCATTATGATATTATTTACGTATAGTAGTAGCAAATACATAAAAATTAGTAGGTAACTGATGGCTTGCTTGGGAATAGAGTGTTTTATGTTCTTGTAGGCCAATCAATTCGATTGCCAATGTGCCGCCAGTTGTGAGATGGGAGGAACGGTAGCCAAATAGTCTCTCTCTTCGGTGCGAGCTTGGTCCCCCCACCCCCACCCCCATCACGCCACGCACCGAATCTGACCACTTTGAAACTAGTGCTTGTCTCGCATCTGCCATGGATGCTTGTTTATTGTTTGTTTGTGTTTCTGTCGATGTCTGTCGACATAACATTGGTCCGATCAGCTACAGCTAGGCAGGACAAAGTTCAGTAATATCGGCACGCATCTGAATTTTATGGGAAGCTGAATTTGGACCAAACACACCGCCAATTACTTGGAAGGATCTAAATGGGTGGACGAGTCAATATGTCGCTTGTTCCATTGGACTAGTGGTACAAGCGGATAATCATACTAATCTAGTACGAATTATCCCAGATATGTCGGAATACAAAATGTAATACAAAGGGGCAGGAATCATCCAGCCGCCAAATCCAACCAGCAGCATGCTGAGCCACAAATGCTGCTATCCAATCGGCCGCCGAGTTGGCTTCACGGTAGATATGACGAATCCGGACAGAACCAACTCTCTGTAAAATAGACCATGTGTCCCTGAGAATAGGAATACTGGGGCCGTTGAAAATATTCTCCTTTCTCAGCCATCGGATAACCGTCATCGAATCACCCTCGATAACGAGACGATGAGTATGGAAGCGCTGAGAGGCATAAGAAATACCTGCCCAAGCTGCATAAAGTTCAATCATAGGGACAGAAATCAAGGGTACCAAAACCACCCGCAGTCAGCATATCACCCTGAGGACCACGAAAATAAACGCAGACCTAGCAGCTCTGCCACGGACACTCCCATCGAAGTTGATTTTAATAAACCCTGGTGGGGGGGCTCCCAGGAAATGAAAACCGTATGCCGGTTCGCTGCCGAAGCAGCAGGGGAACCCCAGAGGCCAGAGGATTCAAGACCAACAACATGAAAAGCTTGGGCATAATCCGCAGACAAAATCTGATCCTTCTAACAAGCCGATGTGGAGTGGTAACATCATCAGAGAAGATGAGGCGGTTCCTCGATATCCAAATCTAATAAGCCGTGATCGCCCAGAGACCTTGTTTATGCTGGGAAGCCCCCCGGAGATCAAGAAAGAAGAGGGAACATAGGGATCCCGAACCACCCACATTATAGGAGTAACCCATCATCTGCCAAATCAACCTGGCTCGTGGACATATGAAGATCGCATGATCCGTAGTCTCATCCTCCAATCCACACAGAGAGCAAGTCGGCTGGATAGGCATACCCCTACGGGAAAGCATGACACTCGTCGGAAGACAGTCCCAAAGAAGCTTCCAAATGAATACCTGGACCCGGGGGAGAGTAGGAAGCGACCAGATCCAAGCAGCATCCTTCGTGACCAGGGGCTGGGGCCTGAAAACCTTCATAAGATCCCTAAGAGGGGCTTTGGAAAGACAGGATCTCTGCCAAACTCTAGCATCCGTCGAAGGTCCGGAGGTGAGAGGAATAGATAAAATCCGCCGAGAGAGCTCATCACCAAAGAACCTGATCACTCTATCGGTATCCCAAGAAGGGGGATCTAAAGAAATCAGATCCCTAACCTTCATCTTGGAGGGGACATCAATGTTGATAAAAGAAGGCCACTGAGAAAGAGGGAGCTCAGATATCCAGGAGTCCTGAATCACATCAATAGAATGACCATCTCCAATCATCCATGTAGTTCTCTTAAGAATAGACTCACCATAATGACATACCTCCTTCCAAAAGAAGGAGCACCCCCTGGGCGGCCCAATACACTCCCCAGGCTTCCATTCACCATACCTCGCCCGCATAAGAGAACTCCACATACATTGCGGCTCCAGAAGGAAACGAGAAGCATGTCTGGCCAAGAGGGCTTGCCGTCTAATCCTCAGAGATTGGATCCCGAGACCACCTTCCTGAATAGGCATACATATCATATCCCAGGATAATAGATGAGTGTCGTGCCCATCTTGCATGGAGGCCCAAAGGAAGTCTCTGAAAATTCTCTCAATCCTCCGAAGGCAAGTAATAGGGATGGCCGCATTCGAAAGCAAATAGAGAGGCAGAGAGGAAAGAACCGATCGAATAATGGTAACTCTGGCCATCATAGATAGGCCGGTAACCTGCCATCCCTCAATACGCTGACGAACCCTCCTCTCTAAATCAGCAAAGTCAGAGCAACGAGGACGTCTACCGGTCATGGGAATCCCCAGATACATAAACCGGTCAGTCTGAGTAGAGATACCCAGCAAAGAGATAATGGCTGCTTTAATAGACCTGGAAGTCTTCGGCTAAAGCAGATGGAAGATTTAAGATAATTGACCTTCTGACCCGAGGCCTGGCAATACCGCTGCAAAATAGAATCAACAGAAACCGCATTTTCAATAGAGGCCTGACCCAGGATAATGCAGTCATCAGCAAACATGAGATGAGAGACAGAAGGACCGCCAACCCCATCCATAAAAGGGACAATCGCCCGATCACATTGAGCCTGATAAAAAGCTCGGGAAAGATCGTCCGCGGCCAAAATGAATAACAAGGGGGATAGAGGACAGCCCTGACGTAACCCTACCGAAGACTGGAAAAACTCAGTCAAACCCCCGTTAATAACCAAAGAAAAGGAAGGCCTCTGAATACAAGCCATAATCCACTCAATAAACACCCCGTCAAAACCAAACTCCTGAAGAGAGCTTTGAAGAAAAGCCCAACTCAGTCTATCGTAAGCTCTCTCATGTCAAGTTTGACAGCCATAAGACACCGTCTAGCTGGGGCTCTCTGCAGATCATGCATAAACTCCTGAGTAATAAGGATATTATCCGAAATAGAACACCCTCTGATGAAAGCCCCCTGTTCAACAGAAATAATACGGGAATCACCTCGCAGAGACGGCTAGCAAGAAGGCGGGCACAGACCTTATATAAAGTAGTGCATAAGCTGATTGGCCTGAAGTGCTGAGGAATAGAAGCATTAGTGCACTTAGGCACTAAAGTGATAAGAGTCCTGTTCCAATCCTTAGGAATGAGTTTAGATTGGAAAACAAACTGGACCGCCATAAGAACCTCCTGCCCCACTATATCCCAATAGTGACGGAAAAAGAATGGAGGGAAACCATCAGGCCCCGGAGCCTTATCCGGACCAAGATCCCAGAGAGCTCGACGAATCTCCTCCGCAGAAATAGGCTTGACCAGCATAGCATTCTCCTCAGAGGAAACTTTTCTGGAATTATCAACCTGAATAACCGGAGCACCCACAGCAGTGGTCTCAGTCCACCTAGAGCGGAAGAAATGGAGAAGCTGGGACCGAATAGTTTGAATATCATCCAGGAAATGTCCCTCATCATCGACCAACCTCCGAATCTTGTTAGCAGCCCTCCGACGGAGTGTGACCTGGTGAAAAAATTTGGTATTGCGGTCCCCTTTACAGATCCACTGAATCCTGGATCTCTGCCTCCAAAACACCTCCTGCTGCCGAAGAAGGGAATGGTGCTGAGCAAGATTCTCTCGCAGAAGGGAGAGATCAGTCCAAAAGAAGATCGTCGTGGTCCTCCTTAGCCTGAAGAGCACTGATAGTGGCTTCGACCTGCTCCACTTGTCTAACCAGATCCCCAACCTCCTGTTTATTCCATCTAGACAATCTATGGCTGGTCAACAAAGACGACGAGATAGCCTATAAACGCATTGCCTCTAACAGGAAGGTGCCAAGTCTGAGAAATGATTGTGCGAGCTGCCGAATGGAATGTCCAAAACGCTCGAATTTGAATTGCTTTCTCTGATGGAGCTCAGCCTCAGTAGATATCAAAATGGGGCAGTGATCAGAGGCGATCCTAGGGAGATGAGTAACAGAAGCTGCCGGGTACATCTGAGTCCACAGGGCCGAGGCAAGAGCTCTGTCCATCTCTCCCACACACGAGCAGACCCCTGCCGATTATTACACCAAGTAAATTGGGGCCCCGAGTACCCCAAATCCATCAGACCAGAGGAACCAATAAAGGACCTAAATTCATTGATATCAGCTGAGCTAGTAACTCTTCTGCCTCCCCGCTTTTCACTAGCCTCAGTGATACAGTTAAAATCACCAGCAATAATAGAAGGAAGACCTCGATCAAGGAGGGAAAGCAGCTCGGACCAAAGGACCCGTCTCTCCCGGTAGTCCGTACTGGCATAGACTGCCGAAAGGAGCCAGGGATTAGAGGTCCCATCCTTGACAACAAGGCCAATCTGCTGGTTACAATGATGAAAAGCTTCAATCGTAACAGCTGGATCACGCCAAATGGCCAAAATACCACCAGACATACCCACAGCCTCCACTGCATAAGAGGACCAAGACCGGGCAATCTGTCTCCGGAATCGTAACAAGGTATCCCCCGACAGCCTGGTTTCAAGGAGAACACATATATCAAAATGATGAAGTTGAAGCAATCTACCAAAGGAGGACCGAAATGAGGGCTTACTAGCACCTCGAACATTCCATAATAAGATCTTCATAAAACTAACTGGAGGTAGAGGGGGCCCCCCTGGTCCTCATCCATAACATAATCTGAAAGGCGCCCTACAGACGGGGTGCCACCCTCCGAATAATGTGAGCCATGAGTCTGCAGAGTACCTGAGCTAGGTACAGTTTCTACAGAGCTGAGGGAATCTACATTGATAAGGAGACTAATTTCTGCCCCATAATAGTTACAGTGGTGACCTCACTGCCCAGAGCAACGGCCCGACGACTGGAGGGCTCAGATTTAGTAGGTGAAGAAGGGATAAGGTCCACTTTACATTTGATATTAGAGCTCTTGCCTTTTCCTTTTTTCTTTTCCACTCTAGTGACTGATCTTGGGGGCAGACTATCAACCGGTCTAGCCCGCTTAAGGGGACCCGAACACCCATCCCTGATTTCCACTTGGCCCCCTACATTGGATCCAGATCCCAGAGAGGCAAATGGATTGGGAGTTATATTGAGAGAAAGATCAGGGACTGCTACCTGATTGATATTCTTCTTCCCAGCAGAGGATACCTTGAAACCGGCACGCACCAAGAAATCGGCACGGCCACTAATCCAGCACTGTTTGTCTCCCCCAGTTGAAATTGAGCATATATGATTTTATAAATGAGAGATGACAAGTTGATATTCCACGTACATGGCAGGCCAATGTGCCATTTATCATTAAGGCGATGACAGGATAGAATAAAAGATAAATATAATAAAAAAATAAATATAATAAAAATTATCTTATCTTATGTTTGGTAGTTGATGGAATAACATGATGAAAAGGTAGTTGGTGGGATAATATCAAATAGAACATTTATACCTCTTCAAAAAATAGTAACTATTGTTAAGAATAAGTGTAAAAAAAAAAAGGAATAAAGAAGTACTGGTAGAATATAAAAATAAAATATCCTTTTTGAAGGAACAACTTATCTTCATTAGCATCTTATGAGATAATTTTTTGTTTATGAAAAATGAATAGAAAAATGAATTTAAAAAAATCTTATTTTCTTCTAATATGATGTATCAAAAGCAAGCTTGATCTTTGCAACATCATTGGTGATCTTAATCTAGCCCAAAAGATGATAATATATTGGATCACCATTGCACGATGATAGTGATTTATACTAAAAATTTAGGACAACTTTGTTCCTATTTTTATTAATCTTACATTCTTATTAAAATAAAATAAAATAAAATAATATTTATAAATATATATTATTATAATATATAATATTAATACATAATTAATATATTAATAATATATAATATTATAATTCTATAATATTAATTAGTAATGTATAATATAATCACTAATATTGTATTACTATAACATTACATTATATTATGTATAATTAATATAATATAGTAATATTAATTATTATAATAAAGTTAATAGTACTATTTATATTTATTATATATAATGAATACATTTAATATATATTATTATATATTCGTTATTATATATATAATTTATATAATATAAATATTATTATATATATATACTATCATAATATGTTATATAAATAAGTTTTTAAGAATATTATTGGTATATATATATACGATGATCTTTCATTCTTATGGTATACCAAGTAGAGTAACATGTAATCATTTATAATTTTTAATTATTAAAATATCTAACATCAAACAAAGTGACATTGGATTGGATTTGTCATCGATGATTTGATTATCTTGATCGTCCAAAAGAAAGTAGGATTTGATCCCAATATTTTATCAAACTCCACCGAGTAAGCTTTTCTTGATAAATTTAGTATGTGTTATGGATGAAGATTAATTTCATCAAAAGAAAGCCCCAAATCAGAGTTCACGAAGGAGTTGGCAAATAGTCATTATCCAAAAGTAACAAACATGAGGATTTGGATAGATTTGGATGGGAAGTTAGTTGAGGATGTTTTGGCCATTATCCAAAGTCAACGAAGAGAGCTTTTGGAGAAGGATTTGAGGCATCATCTCAGCTGCAACCGTCCACCACAAAAATCTCGTGTGGGAGTTACGAACGTGTGAAATAAATTGGAGGCTTGGTGAGGACCTTTGTGTGCTGCAAGAGAGAAAAAAAGGGGTTATGTAATCTTTTAGTGAGATCAGAAGAGTTTCTGAGAGAGAGTGTTTTGAGGGCTTGTACCTTATTCAACTCTTAGTGAATCCTTGCAGATCCTGTGCCGCCGTGGACGTAGCCCAGTTTGGGTAAAATCCTAGTCTCTCGCTGTTTTCTTTGATTTTGATTCCTATTATTATTCTATGTGTTTTTTATTGATTATATCGTAACTGCGTGCTTGGCCGTACTAATAGCGATCTTATTAGAGGAATATTTGTTGTATTCCCTATCAAATTGGTATCAGAGCTTGATTTCTTCATATTATTATGGTCGGACAAATCAACAAAGAGATGGCAGAAGACAAGATCAAAATTGAGAAATTCAATGGTCACAATTTCAGATGGTGGAGGATGCAAATTGAGGACTACCTATATCAGAAGGATCTTTACCTTCCATTAGAGGGAAAGAAGTCGGATTCAACGAGTGACTTAGATTGGATGATTCTGGATAGGAAAGCCCTGGCCACGATCAGATTGTCATTGTCACCTCAAGTGGTATAATATTGCAAAGGAAAAGACCACCATGGATATGATGACCGCTTTAACAAAGCTGTATGAAAAACCTTCCACCTCAAACAAGATATTTCTCATGAAAAAGCTCTTCAATTTGAAGATGGCTGAGAATAGTTCAGTGACGGAACATCTGAATGAGTTCAACTCGATGATTAATCAATTGGAGTCGGTCTCTGTTGTTTTTGATGATTCATTCAGGGCGCTTCTTTTCTTATGTTCCTTGCCAGAGAGTTGGACAATCTTGTGATGATAGTCAGCAACTCAGTATCATGTATCCTTACATTCAATGATGCAGTTAGTGTATATTGAATGATGAGATGAGAAGAAAGGCGGTGGATGAGACTTCTACAAGTACTGCACTCATGGTGGATACCAGAGGAAGATCATAGGAGAGGAAGAAGTCAGAGAAAGGCCAGTCCAAGAGCAGAGGAAAGTCCAAAGGGAGATTTCCCATGAAGTATTGGAACTGCAGGAAGAAAGGTCACATGAGCAAGGATTGTTGGGGTAAGAAGAAGGAAAAAGGTGCAGAGAGCAAGCTAGAAGGTCAGTAAGCAAATGTTGTGAGTACTATTGAGCGGAATTTTGAGGATGTGTGCCTGTCAGCCGGCGATGGGGCAAACTCAGATCTGTGGTTTGTAGACTCAGGGGCTTCTTACCATTGCAGCTCAAAGAGACACCTATTTTCGGATTTTGTCCAAGAAGATTTTGGTCATGTCACAGTTGGCAATGGACAGCAGTGCGGAATTGTTGGTAGAGGAATAATTGTACTGAAGCCAGTGACAGGCGGAGAATTGAGACTTGCACAAGTCAGATACATCCCAGAGTTAAAGAAAAACCTAATTTCTATCAGTCAGCTTGATGTTGAGGGTTATGTATCCATTTTTGGTAATTCTCAGTGGAAAATTACTAAAGGGTCTATGGTTGTTGTCAAAGGGAAGTGAACAGACACTCTCTACTTTTTGGCAGATAGTGAGAGTTCAGTTTCAGTGGCAGCTGGAGACATGGGTACAGTGACTACATTATGGCACAGGAGGCTTGATCATCTTAGTTAGAAGAACTTGAATATTCTACACAGGAGAGAGCTTCTACCTGGGCTAAAGAAGGTAATTTAGAGTTTTGTGAAGAGTGTATCTATGGTAAGCAGAAAATAGTAAGTTTTCAGTTAGCAAGAACTCAGAAGAAGACTGAAAGGTTGGAGTTGGTTCATTCAATGTCTAGGGTCCAGCACCAGTGGCATCATATGCGGGCAATAAGTACTTTGTCACATTTATAATGATTTCAGCAGGAAAGTTTGGGTGTTTGCTATGAAAAAAAGTCTGAGGTCTTTGGCATCTTCAAGAGATGGAGAGTCATGTGTGAAAGCCAGACTGGA
Organism: Calamus simplicifolius; assembly: GCA_900491605.1. Taxonomy (NCBI): domain Eukaryota; kingdom Viridiplantae; phylum Streptophyta; class Magnoliopsida; order Arecales; family Arecaceae; genus Calamus; species Calamus simplicifolius. Next base: position 349,461 of record UESW01001755.1, on the reverse strand, counting down.
GCAAGTCTCAAGTGTCTCAAGACAGATAACGGTGGTGAATACTGTAGCAGGGAGTTTGATGTCTACTGCGCAGAGCATGGAATCAGAAGGATCAAGACCGTCCCAAGGACATCAGAGCAGAATGGTGTGGCAGAAAGAATGAACAGAACTATTCTTGAGAGAGAGAGAGTAGTATGAGGTTTGACTCAAGTCTACTATATATTTTTGGGCGGCAGCACTGGACACCACAGTATATTTGATCAACAGGAGTCCATCCAGTGCATTGGATGGTGGGATTCCAGAGGAGGTTTGGACAGGAAAATAGGTAAAACTTTCTTTTTTAAAGTATTTGACTACATTGCTTATTCTCTGATTGAGAAAAGAAGAGGAGTAAGTTAGACTCCAAGTCTATAAAGTGTGTTTTCATTGGATATGGTAGCGATGAGTATGGCTACAAGCTCTGGGTTTCCAGAACAATAAGATCATTCAGAGCAGGAATATGGTATTTGATGAAGTGCATACTTACAAAGACAGGAAGGATGCAGTGGAAGAAAAGAAACATGAGTTTATAGAACTCGATCCTATCAGAGATGAAAAATTCCCGAGTGCAAACTGAAGATGGAAACTCCGAGGATGTGGAGGAGAATGTGGTTGAAACAGACAACCACATGCGTACATCGGTACCTCAACCGGTGTTCCCACAGTTGAGGAGGACCACGAGGGTTACCGGGCCATCATAGAGGTATTCTGCTAATGATTATGTTTTGTACACAGATTCTAAAGAACCAAATGTTTTGTTGAAGCCATGCAGGATGAAGCTAAGGTCAAGTGGGAGTTGGCTATGAAGAGGAGATGGACTCTTTAAAGCAAAACAAGACTTTGGATCTTGTGAAGTTGCCCGCTGGCAAGAAAGCTCTGTTCAACAAATGGTGTACAAGATGAAGAATGAGGTCGATGGTACCAAGAGATACAAGGCAAGGTTAGTTGTCAAGGGTTATGCACAGAAAGAGGGAATTGACTTCTAGGAGATCTTTTCCCCAGTAGTCAAGATGACATCCATCAGGATGATTCTGAGCATGGTAGCAGTGGAGGATCTTTATTTAGAGCAGTTAGATGTGAAGACATCATTTCTTCATGGAGATTTGGAGGAGGAGCTGTACATGCACGAGTCAGAAGGTTTCCAGGTTAGGGAAAGATGACATGGTCTGCAGATTGAAGAAAAGTTTGTATGGTCTGAAGCAGCTCCGCGGCAATGGTACATCAAGTTTGACAGTTTCATGCTAGAGAAAAGCTTCACCAGATGCCAGTCAGATCATTGTGTGTACTTTCAGAGGTACATTACAAATGAGTTTATTATTTTATCCTTGTATGTGGACGATATGCTTGTAGCAGGTTCCAGTATGAGAAGATAGAAGAGCTCAAGAAACTGATGACAAAGAAGTTCTCAATGAAGGATTTGGAAAGGCGAAGCAGATTCTAGGCATGAGGATCAACAAGATAGGAAGCAACGAAAGCTGTGGCTATCTCAGAAGGACTATGTAGAGGAGGTACTGAAGAGGTTCTATATGGAGAATGTAAAGGCAGTGTCAACACCTTTGGCAGCACACTTCAAGCTCAGCAAGTAGTTGTGTCCAATAACTCAGAAGGCAAGGGATGAGATGATTATAGTTCCATATGCCTCAGCCGTGGGAATTCTAATGTATGCAATGGTTTGCACAAGACCAGATATCGCACAAGCAGTGAGAGCAGTCAGTAGGTACATGCAGAATCCAGGCAAGGAGCATTGGAATGCAGTGAAGTGGATCTTGAGATATCTCAGAGGTACATCAACTTACAGTTTGTGCTATGGAGGTGATAGTCTTCAAGTACAGGGATTTGTAGATGCCGATCACTCTGGTGATAGAGACAGTGGAGGAGCACCACTGGTTATGTTTTCACTGTCGGTGATACAGCAGTGAGCTGGGTATCTCAGTTGCAGAAGATAGTGGCATTGTCAACTACAGAAGCTGAGTATGTGGCGATCACTGAAGCTAGTAAAGAGATGATTTGGTTACAGAGGTTGATGGAGGAGCTCGGCAAGGAGCACGAGTGTAATACATTGTGGAGCGACAACCAGAGCGCAGTTCACTTGGCAAGGAATCCAGCATTTCATGCAAGAACCAAGCACATTCAGCTTAGGTATCATTTCATACGCAGTGCATTGGATGAGGAGCAGTTGAAGCTGGAGAAAATTGATGGAGCTAAAAACCCTGCAGATATGTTCACCAAGGTTATGAGCAGAGACAAGTTGAGTCTCTGTTGCAACTTGGTGAAGCTTTCCAAGAGATAGATCAGGAGAGCGCGGCACAGAGAAAGAAGGTAGATCTAAGAGTGATGTCTTAATCTCCAAGTAGGAGATTGTTATGGATGGAGATTAATTTATCAAGAGGAAGCCCCAAATCAGAGTTCACGAAGGAGTTGGCAAATCAGTCATTATCCAAAAGTAACAAACATGAGATTTGGATAGATTTTGGGGAGTTAGTTGAGGATGTTTTGGTCATTATTCAAAAGTAACAAACATGAGATTTGGATAGATTTTGGGGAGTTAGTTGAGAATGTTTGGCCATTATCCAAAGTCACCGAAGGAGCTTTTGGAGGAGGATTTGAGGCGTCATCTCAGCTGCAACCGCCCGCCACAAAAATCTCGTGTGGGAGTTACGAATGTGTGAAATAAATTGGAGGCTCGGTGAGGACCTTTGTGTGCTGCAGAGAGAAAAAGAAAAGGGGTTCTGTAATCTTTTAGTGAGATCAGAAGAGTTTCTGAGAGAGTGTTTTGAGGGCTTGTACTTGATTCAACTCTTAGTGAAGTCTTGCAGATCCTGTGCCGCCGTGGACGTAGTCCAGTTTGGGTGAACCACGTAAAATCCTCGTCTCTCGCTATTTCTTTGATTTTGGTTCCTATTATTATTCTGTGTTTTTTGTTGATTATATCGCAACTACGTGCTTGACGTACTAATAGCGATCTTATTAGAGAAATATTTATTGTATTCCCTATCAATATGCATATCATCTCAAATCAGGAATTGGAATCATCTAAACATAAACCACTGTGGATTCCTTTTGCTCTTTTCAAACTCCACCATCTTGTTTTATATTCTTGTCGAATCCCAATATTGTTGCGATTCTAACTTGACTTCACAAATCAACATGCCATCGATATCTTTCAAAGAGGTCCTTCTCTGATGCTGTTATGATGGAAGATTAAAGGCTGGAGCAAGAAATCATTCTTGTAAAGAACCCGATGCCTTTAAAAGGTCACGCTCTTTTAGTGATTATTATTTTAATGCTCGCATCTCATATTGCATAGATTGCCATCATTAATATGAGGTTTGTAGTAATGGTTTTTTTAATGATGATTTTAATAATGACATCTCCTATTTCTTTTTTCGTTTTTGCTCAGTAATTTTTCAGTTTTAGCTCAGTAATCTATCTCTTGCGTCACGGATTACAAACATTAAATTCATATTGTTTAGTAATGCATAATTTTTTTACTTGCCCTTGGAAAAATTAGATTGATTAATTAGTAGCAAAAATTGCTGGAATAGTTCAGTGCATTGGAAATTTTATTATTTTTTCTTTGCAAAGGGATAGTAGAAAAAATACTAATACGAAATACCATTAAAACAAAATATAAGTGGATGNAGACCCTAAAGGCTCCGTACCCACCGAGTTGCCCCTCAGACGGCACACAAACCCCTGAGGTTGTTCTAAAGGAGCTCGCCGGCATCGCGGCCTACGGACACCACTCGGCCTAGCACGGAGGTGCCCACGAAACGGTTAAGACCCTAAAGGCTCTGTACCCACCGAGTCGCCCCTCGGGCGACACACAAACCCCCGAGGTGGTTCTAAAGGAGCTCGCCGGCATCGCGGCCTATGGGACACCACTCGGCCCTGGCACGGAGGTGCCCCCGAGGCGGTTAAGACCCTAAAGGCTCTGTACCTACCGAGTCGCCCCTCGGGTAGCACATAAACCCTCGAGGTGGTTCTAAAGGAGCTCGCCGGCATTGCAGCCTACGGGACACACTCGGCCCCGGCACGAAGGTTCCCCCTAGGCGATTAAGACCCTAAAGACTCCATACCTGCCGAGTCGCCCCTCGAGCGGCACACAAACCCCCGAGGTGGTTTTAAAGAAGCTCACTGGAATCACGGCTTACGGAACACCACTTGGCCCCGGCAAGGAGGTGCCCCCGAGGAGGTTAAGACCCTAAAGGCTCCGTACCAACCGAGTGGCCCCTCGGGCGGCACATAAACCCTCGAGGTGGTTCTAAAGGAGCTTTCCAACATCGCAGCCTACGGGACATAACTCAGCCCGGCACAGAGGTGCCCCCGAGGCGATTAAGACCCTAAAGGCTCCGTACCCGCCGAGTCGCCCTCGGGTGGCACACAAACCCCCGAGGTGGTTTTAAAGAGGCTCGCTGGGATCACTGCCTACGGGACACCACTAGGCCCCGGCACAGAGGTGCCCCCGAGGCAGTTAGAACCCTAAAGGCTCCATACCCGCTGAGTTGCCCCTAGGGTGGCACACAAACCCCCGAGGTGGTTCTAAAGGAGCTCGCCGGCATCACGCCTATGGTACACCACTCGGCCCCAGCACGGAGGTGCCCCAGAGGCGGTTAAGACCCTAAAGGCTCCGTACCCACCGAGTCACCCTCGGGCGTCACATAAACCCCCGAGGTGGTTCTAAAGGAGCTCACCGGCATCGCAGCCTATGGGACACCACTCGGCCCCGGCACAGAGATGCCCTCGAGGTGGTTAAAACCCTAAAGGCTCCGTACCTACCGAGTCGCACCTCGGGCGGCACACAAACCCCCGAGATGGTTCTAAAGGAGCTCGCCGGTATTACGGCCTATGGGACACCACTCGGCCCCGGCACGGAGGTGCCCCCGAGGCGGTTAAGACCCTAAAGGCTCTGTACCCGCCGAGTCGCCCCTCGAGCAGCACATAAACCCTCGAGGAGGTTCTAAAGGAGCTCGCCGGCATCGCAGCCTACGGGACACAACTCGGCCGCGGCACGGAGGTGCCCCCGAGGCAATTAAGATCCTAAAGGCTTCGTACCCGCCGAGTCGCCTTTCGGGCAGCACACAAACCCCAAGGTGGTTTTAAAGAAGCTCGCTCGCATCACGGCCTACGGGAAACCACTCGGCCCCGGCACAGAGGTGCCCTCGAGGTGGTTAGAACCCTAAAGGCTCTGTACCCGCAGAGTCGCCCCTCGGGCGGCATACAAACCCCCGAGGTGGTTCTAAAGGAGCTCGCCGGCATCGCGGCCTATGGGACACCACTCGGTCCTGGCACAGAGGTGCCCCCGAGGCGATTAAGACCCTAAAGGCTCCATACCCGCCGAGTCGCCTCTCGGGCGGCACATAAACCTCCGAGTTGGATCTAAAGGAGCTCGCCGGTATCGCCTATGGGACACCACTCGGACCTGGCACAGAGGTGCCCCCGAGGAGGTTAAGACCCTAAAGGCTTTGGACCCGCCAAGTTGCCCCTCGGGCGGCACACAAACCCCAAGGTGGTTCTAAGGAGCTCGTGCATCGCGGCCTACGGGACACCACTCGGCCCCGACATGAAGGTGCCCCCAAGGCGGTTAAGACCCTAAAGGCTTCGTACCGGCCGAGTCATCCTTAAGGCGGCACACAAACCCCCGGGGGTTCTAAAGGAGCTCACCGATATCGCGGCCTACAGGACACCACTAGGCCCCGGCACGGAGGTGCCCCCGAGGTGGTTAAGACCCTAAAGGCTCTGTACCCGCTGAGTCGCCACTCGGCGGCACAAAACCCCCGAGGTGGTTCTAAAGGAGCTCACCGGCATCGCGGCCTATGGGACGCCACTCGGCCCCGGCACGGAGGTGCCCCCGAGGCGGTTAAGACCCTAAAGGCTCCGTACCCCGAGTCGCCCCTCGGGTGACACATAAACCCCCGAGGTGGTTCTAAAGAAGCTCGGCATCGCGGCCTATGGGACACAACTCGGCCCCGGCACGGAGGTGCCCGAGGCGATTAAGACCTTAAAGGCTCCCCCGCCGAGTCCCCCGGGCGGCACAAACCCCCGAGGTGGTTTTAAAGAGCTCGCTGGCATCTGGCCTACGGGACACGGCCCCGGCAGGCTGCGAGGCGGTTAAGACCCTAAAGGCTCTGTACTAGCCAAGTCGCCCCTCGGACGGCACACAAACCCCCGAGGTGGTTCTAAAGGACCTCTCCGGCATCGCGGCCTAAAAGACACCACTCGGTCCCAGCACAGAGGTGCCCCGAGATAGTTAAGACCCTAAAGGCTCCGTACCCACCGAGTCACCCCTCAGACGGCCCACAAACCCCCGAGGTTTTCTAAAGGATCTCGCCGGCATCGCGGCCTACGGGACACCACTCGGCCCCAGCACGGAGGTGCCCCCGAGGCGGTTAAGACCCTAAAGGCTCTGTACCCACCGAGTCGCCCCTCGAGCGACACACAAACCCCCGAGGTGGTTCTAAAGGAGCTCGCCAGCATCGCGGCCTATGGGACACCACTCGGCCCCGGCACGAAGGTGCCCCCGAGGTGGTTAAGACCCTAAAGGCTCCGTACCTGCCGAGTTGCCCCTCGGGTGGCACATAAACCCTCGAGGTTGTTCTAAAGGAGCTCGCCGGCATTGCAGCCTACGGGACACAACTCGGCCCCGGCACGGAGGTTCCCCCTAGGAGATTAAGACCCTAAAGACTCCGTACCCGCCGAGTCGCCCCTCGGTGGCACACAAACCCCCGAGGTGGTTTTAAAGAAGCTCGCTGGAATCATGGCATACGGGACACCACTCGGCCCCGGCACGGAGGTGCCCCCGAGGAGGTTAAGTCCCTAAAGGCTCTGTACCCGCCGAGTGGCCCCTTGGGCGGCACATAAACCCTCGAGGTGGTTCTAAAGGAGCTCGCCGGCATCGCAGCCTACGGGACACAACTCGGCGCCGCACAGAGGTGCCCCCGAGGCGATTAAGACCCTAAAGGCTCCGTACCCAACGAGTCGCCCCTCGGGTGGCACACAAACCCCAGAGATGGTTTTAAAGAAGCTCGCTGGCATCACTGCCTACGGGACACCACTAGGCCCCGGCACAGAGGTGCCCCGAGGTGGTTAGAACCCTAAAGGCTCCATACCCGCCGAGTTGCCCCTAGGGCGTCACACAAACCCCCGAAGTGGTTCTAAAGGAGCTCACCGGAATCACGGCCTATGGGACACCACTCGGCCCCAGCACGGAGGTGCCACCGAGGCAGTTAAGACCCTAAAGGCTCCGTACCCGCCGAGTCACCCCTCGGGCAGCAAATAAACCCCCGAGGTGGTTCTAAAGAAGCTCTCCGGCATCGCGGCCTACAGGACACAACTCGGTCCCAGCTCGGAGGTGCCTCCGAGGCGATTAAGACCCTAAAGGCTCCATACCCACCGAGTCGCCCCTCGGACGGCACACAAACCCCCGAGGTGATTTTAAAGGAGCTCACTGGCATCACGGCCTACGGAACACCACTCGGCCCCGGCACAGAGGTGCCCCCGAGGTGGTTAAAACCCTAAAGGCTTCGTACCTGCTGAGTCGCCTCTCGGACGGCACACAAACCCCCTTAGGTGGTTCTAAAGGAGCTCGCCGGCATCGCGGCCTATGGTACACCATTTGGCCCCAGCACGGAGGCACCCCAGAGGCGGTTAAGACCCTAAAGGCTCTGTACCCACCAGTCGCCCCTCGGGCGGCACAAAAACCCCCGAGGTGGTTCTAAAGGAGCTCACTGGCATCGCAGCCTATGGGACACCACTCGGCCCCGGCACAGAGGTGCCCCCGAGGTGGTTAAAACCCTAAAGGCTCCGTACCCACTGAGTCGCACCTCGGGTGACACACAAACCCCCAAGGTGGTTCTAAACGAGCTCGCCGGTATTGCGGCCTATGGGACACCACTTGGCCCCGGCACGGAGGTGCCCCCGAGGCGGTTAAGACCCTAAAGGCTCTGTACCCGCCGAGTCGCCCCTCGGGCAGCACATAAACCCTCGAGGAGGTTCTAAAGGAGCTTGCCGGCATCGCTGCCTACGGGACACAACTCGGCCCTGGCACAGAGGTGCCCCCGAGGCAATTAAGACCCTAAAGGCTTCGTACCCACCGAGTCGCCTCTTGGGCGGCACACAAACCCCTGAGGTGATTTTAAAGAAGCTCGCTCGCATCACGGCCTACGGGACACCACTCGGCCCCGGCATAGAGGTGCCCTCGAGGTGGTTAGAACCCTAAAGGCTCTGTACCCGCAGAGTCGCCCCTCGGGCGGCATACAAACCCTCGAGGTGGTTCTAAAGGAGCTCGCCGGCATCGCAGCCTATGGGATACCACTCGGCCCCGGCACGGAGGTGCCCCCGAGGCGGTTAAGACCCTAAAGGCTCCATACCAGCCGAGTCGCCTCTCGGGTGGCACATAAACCTCCGAGTTGGTTCTAAAGGAGCTCACCGGTATCGCAGCCTACGGGACACCACTCGGACCTGGACAGAGGTGCCCCCAAGGAGGTTAAGACCCTAAAGGATTTGGACCCGCCGAGTCACCCCTCGGGCGGCACACAAACCCCCAAGGTGGTTCTGAAGGAGCTCGTCGGCATCGCGGCCTACGGGACACAACTCGGCCCCGGCATGAAGGTGCCCCCGATGCGGTTAAGACCCTAAAGGCTTCGTACCCGCCGAGTCATCCCTAAGGCGGAACACAAACCTCCGGGGTGGTTCTAAAGGAGCTCGCCGATATCGCGGCCTACAGGACACCACTAGGCCCCGGCACGGAGGTGCCCCCAAGGCGGTTAAGACCCTAAAGGCTCTGTACCCGCTGAGTCGCCACTCGGGCGGCACACAAACCCCCGAGGTGGTTCTAAAGGAGCTCACTGGCATCACGGCCTATGGGACGCCACTCAGCCCCGGCACGGAGGTGCCCCCAAGGCGGTTAAGACCCTAAAGGCTCGTACCTACCGAGTCGCCCCTCGGGTGACACATAAACCCCCGAGGTGGTTCTAAAGAAGCTCGCCGGTATCGCGGCCTATGGGACACAACTCGGCCCCGGCACGGAGGTACCACCGAGGCGATTAAGACCTTAAAGGCTCCGTACCCGCCGAGTCGCCCATCGGGTGGCACATAAACCCCCGAGGTGGTTTTAAAGGAGCTCGCTGGCATCATGGCCTATGGGACACCACTCGGCCCTAGCACGGGGGCACCCCCGAGCGGTTAAGACCCTAAAGGCTCTGTACCCGCCGAGTCGCCCATCGGGCGGCACATAAACCCCTAAGGTGGTTCTAAAGTAGCTCGCCGGCATCGCAGCCTACGGGACACCACTCGGCCCCGGCACATAGATGCCCCCGAGGTGGTTAAAACCCTAAAGGCTCTGTGCTCGCCGGGTCGCCCCTCGGGCGGCACACAAACCCCCGAGGTGATTCTAAAGGAGCTCGCCGGCATCGCGGCCTATGGGACACCACTCGGCCCTGGCACGGAGGTGCCTCCGAGGCGGTTAAGACCCTAAAGGCTCCGTACCCGCCGAGTGGCCCCTTGGGCGGCACATAAACCCTCGAGGTGGTTCTAAAGGAGCTCGCCGGCATCGCAGCCTATGGGACACAACTCGGCCCCGGCACAGAGGTTCCCCCGAGGCGATTAAGACCCTAAAGGCTCCGTACCCACCGAGTCACCCCTCGGGCGGCACACAAACCCCCGAGGTGGTTTTAAAGGAGCTCGCTGGCATCATGGCCTACGGGACACCACTCGGCCCCGGCACGGGGGCCCCCCGAGGCGGTTAAGACCCTAAAGTCTGTACCCGCTGAGTCGCCTCGGGCGGCACACAAACCCCCGAGGTGGTTCTAAAGGAGCTCACCGGCATCGCGGCCTATGGGACGCCACTCGGCCCCGCACGGAGGTGCCCCCGAGGCGGTTAAGACCCTAAAGGCTCCGTACCCGCCGAGTCGCCCCTCGGGTGACATAAACCCCCGAGGTGGTTCTAAAGAAGCTCGCCGGCATCGCGGCCTATGGAACACAACTCGGCCCCGGCACGGAGGTGCCCCGAGGTGATTAAGACCTTAAAGGCTCCGTACCCGCCGAGTCGTCCCTTGGGCGGCACATAAACCCCCGAGGTGGTTTTAAATGAGCTTGCTGGCATCATGGCCTATGGGACACCACTCGGCCCCGGCACGGGGGCCCCCCGAGGCGGTTAAGACCCTAAAGGCTCTGTACTAGCCAAGTCGCCCCTCGAACGGCACACAAACCCCGAGGTGGTTCTAAAGGACCTCTCCGGCATCGCGGCCTAAAAGACACCACTCGGCCCCAGCACAGAGGTGCCCCGAGATAGTTAAGACCCTAAAGGCTCCGTACCCACCGAGTCACCCCTCAGACGGCCCACAAACCCCGAGGTGTTCTAAAGGATCTCGCCGGCATCGCGGCCTACGGGACACCACTCGGCCCCAGCACGGAGGTGCCCCCGAGGCGGTTAAGACCCTAAAGGCTCTGTACCCACCGAGTCGCCCCTCGGCGACACACAAACCCCCGAGGTGGTTCTAAAGGAGCTCGCCAGCATCGCGGCCTATGGGACACCACTCGGCCCCGGCACGGAGGTGCCCCCGAGGTGGTTAAGACCCTAAAGGCTCCGTACCTGCCGAGTCGCCCCTCGGGTGGCACATAAACCCTCGAGGTTGTTCTAAAGGAGCTCGCCGGCATTGCAGCCTACGGGACACAACTCGCCCCGGCACGGAGGTTCCCCCTAGGAGATTAAGACCCTAAAGACTCCGTACCCGCCGAGTCGCCCCTCGGGTGGCACACAAACCCCCGAGGTGGTTTTAAAGAAGCTCGCTGGAATCATGGCATACGGGACACCACTCGGCCCCGGCACGGAGGTGCCCCCGAGGAGGTTAAGTCCCTAAAGGCTTTGTACCCGCCGAGTGGCCCCTCGGGCGGCACATAAACCCTCGAGGTGGTTCTAAAGGAGCTCGCCGGCATCAGCCTACGGGACACAACTCGGCCCGGCACAGAGGTGCCCCCGAGGCGATTAAGACCCTAAAGGCTCCGTACCCAACGAGTCGCCCCTCGGGTGGCACACAAACCCCGAGATGGTTTTAAAGAAGCTCGCTGGCATCACTGCCTACGGGACACCACTAGGCCCGGCACAGAGGTGCCCCGAGGCGGTTAGAACCCTAAAGGCTCCGTACCCGCCGAGTTGCCCCTAGGGCGTCACACAAACCCCCGAAGTGGTTCTAAAGGAGCTCGCCGGAATCACGGCCTATGGGACACCACTCGGCCCCAGCACGGAGGTGCCACCGAGGCAGTTAAGACCCTAAAGGCTCCATACCCGCCGAGTCACCCCTCGGGCAGCACATAAACCCCCGAGGTGGTTCTAAAGAAGCTCTCCGGCATCGCGGCCTATAGGACAACTCGGTCCCGGCTCGGAGGTGCCCCCGAGGCGATTAAGACCCTAAAGGCTCCGTACCCGCCGAGTCGCCCCTCGGGCGGCACACAAACCCCGAAGTGATTTTAAAGGAGCTCACTGGCATCACGGCCTACGGAACACCACTCGGCCCCGGCACAGAGGTGCCCCCGAGGTGGTTAAAACCCTAAAGGCTTCGTACCCGCCGAGTCACCCTCGAACGGCACACAAACCCCCTTAGGTGGTTCTAAAGGAGCTCGCCGGCATCGCGGCCTATGGTACACCCTTTGGCCCCAGCACGGAGGCACCCCAGAGGCGGTTAAGACCCTAAAGGCTCTGTACCCACCGTCGCCCCTCGGGCGGCACATAAACCCCCGAGGTGGTTCTAAAGGAGCTCACTGGCATCGCAGCCTATGGGACACCACTCGGCCCCGGCACAGAGGTGCCCCCGAGGTGGTTAAAACCCTAAAGGCTCCGTACCCACTGAGTCGCACCTCGGGTGACACACAAACCCCCAAGGTGGTTCTAAACGAGCTCGCCGGTATTGCGGCCTATGGGACACCACTTGGCCCCGGCACGGAGGTGCCCCCGAGGCGGTTAAGACCCTAAAGGCTCTGTACCCGCCGAGTCGCCCCTCGGCAGCACATAAACCCTCGAGGAGGTTCTAAAGGAGCTTGCCGGCATCGCTGCCTACGGGACACAACTCGGCCCCGGCACGGAGGTGCCCCCGAGGCAATTAAGACCCTAAAGGCTTCGTACCCACCGAGTCGCCTCTTGGGCGGCACACAAACCCCTGAGTGATTTTAAAGAAGCTCGCTCGCATCACGGCCTACGGGACACCACTCGGCCCCGGCACAGAGGTGCCCTCGAGGTGGTTAGAACCCTAAAGGCTCTGTACCCGCAGAGTCGCCCCTCGGGCGGCATACAAACCCCGAGGTGGTTCTAAAGGAGCTCGCCGGCATCGCGGCCTATGGGACACCACTCGGCCCCGGCACGGAGGTGCCCCCGAGGCGGTTAAGACCCTAAAGGCTCCATACCAGCCGAGTCGCCTCTCGGGCGGCACATAAACCTCCGAGTTGGTTCTAAAGGAGCTCACCGGTATCGCAGCCTACGGGACACCACTCGGACCTGGCACAGAGGTGCCCCCGAGGAGGTTAAAACCCTAAAGGCTTTGGACCCGCCGAGTCACCCCTCGGGCGGCACACAAACCCCCAAGGTGGTTCTGAAGGAGCTCGTCGGCATCGCGGCCTACGGGACACAACTCGGCCCCGGCATGAAGGTGCCCCCGACGCGGTTAAGACCCTAAAGGCTTCGTACCCGCCGAGTCATCCCTAAGGCGGCACACAAACCTCCGGGGTGGTTCTAAAGGAGCTCGCCGATATCGCGGCCTACAGGACACCACTAGGCCCCGGCACGGAGGTGCCCCCAAGGCGGTTAAGACCCTAAAGGCTCTGTACCCGCCGAGTCGCCACTCGGGCGGCACACAAACCCCCGAGGTGGTTCTAAAGGAGCTCACCGGCATCGCGGCCTATGGGACGCCACTCGGCCCCGCACGGAGGTGCCCCCGAGGCGGTTAAGACCCTAAAGGCTTCGTACCTACCGAGTCGCCCCTCGGGTGACACATAAACCCCCGAGGTGGTTCTAAAGAAGCTCGCCGATATCGCAGCCTATGGGACACAACTCGGCCCCGGCACGAGGTGCCACCGAGGTGATTAAGACCTTAAAGGCTCCGTACCCACCGAGTCGCCCCTCGGGCGGCACATAAACCCCCGAGGTGGTTTTAAAGGAGCTCGCTGGCATCATGGCCTACGGGACACCACTCGGCCCTAGCACGGGGGCACCCCCGACGCGGTTAAGACCCTAAAGGCTCTGTACCTGCTGAGTCGCCCATCGGGCGGCACATAAACCCCTAAGGTGGTTCTAAAGTAGCTCGCCGGCATCGTAGCCTACGGGACACCACTCGGCCCCGGCACATAGATGCCCCCGAGGTGGTTAAAACCCTAAAGGCTCCATGCTCGCCGGGTCGCCCCTCGGGCGGCACACAAACCCCCGAGGTGATTCTAAAGGAGCTCGCCGGCATCGCGGCCTATGGGACACCACTCGGCCCTGGCACGGAGGTGCCCCCGAGGCGGTTAAGACCCTAAAGGCTCCGTACCCGCCGAGTGGCTCCTTGGGCGGCACATAAACCCTCGAGGTGGTTCTAAAGGAGCTCGCCGGCATCGCAGCCTATGGGACACAACTCGGCCCCGGCACAGAGGTCCCCCGAGGCGATTAAGACCCTAAAGGCTCCGTACCCGCCGAGTCACCCCTCGGGCGGCACACAAACCCCCGAGGTGGTTTTAAAGGAGCTCGCTGGCATCATGGCCTACGGGACACCACTCGGCCCCGGCACGGGGGCACCCCCGAGGCGGTTAAGACCCTAAAGGCTCCGTACCTACCGAGTCGCCCCTCGGGCGGCACATAAACCCCGAGGTGGTTCTAAAGAAGCTCACCGGCATCGCGGCCTATAGGAAACAACTCAATCCCAGCTCGGAGGTGCCCCCGAGGAGATTAAGACCCTAAAGGCTTCGTACCAGCCGAGTCACCCCTCAGGCGGCACATAAACCCCCGTGGTGATTTTAAAGGAGCTCGTTGGCATCACGGCCTATGGGACACCACTCGGCCCCGGTGCAGAGGTGCCCCGAGGCGGTTAAAACCCTAAAGGCTTCGTACCCGCCGAGTCATCCCTCGGGTGGCACACAAACCCCCTAGGTGGTTCTAAAGGAGCTTGCCGGCATCGCAGCCAATGGTACACCACTCGGCCCCAGCACGAAGGTGCCCCAGAGACGGTTAAGACCCTAAAGGCTTCATACCCGCTGAGTCGCCCCTCGGGCGGCACATAAACCCCCGAGGTGTTCTAAAGGAGTTCACCGGCATCGCAGCCTACGGGACACCACTCGGCCCCGACACAGAGGTGCCCCCGAGGTGGTTAAAACCCTAAAGGCTCCATACCCACCGAGTCACCCCTCGGGCGGCACACAAACCCCCGAGGTGGTTCTAAAGGAGCTCACCGGTATTGCAGACTATGGGACACCACTCGGCCCCGGCACGGAGGTGCCCCCGAGGCGGTTAAGACCCTAAAGGCTCCGTACCCGCCGAGTCGCCCCTCGGGCAGCACATAAACCCTCGAGGAGGTTCTAAAGGAGCTCGTCGGTATCGCAGCCTATGGGACACAACTCGGCCCCGGCACGGAGGTGCCCCCGAGGTGATTAAGATCCTAAAGGCTCTGTACCCGCCGAGTCGCCTCTCGGGCGGCACACAAACCCCCAAGGTGGTTTTAAAGGAGCTCGCTCGCATCATGGCCTACATGACACCACTCGGCCCCGGCAAAGAGGTGCCCTCAAGGTGGTTAGAACCCTAAAGACTCCATACACGCCGAGTCACCCCTCGGGCGGCACACAAACCCCTGAGGTGGTTCTAAAGGAGCTCGCCGGCATCGCGGCCTATGGGACACCACTCGGCCCCGACACGGAGGTGTCCCCGAGGCGGTTAAGACCCTAAAGGCTCTGTACTCGCCGAGTCCCCCATCGGGCGGTACATAAACCCCTGAGGTGGTTCTAAAGAAGCTCGCCGGTATCGCAGCCTACGGGACACAACTCGGCCCCAGCACAGAGGAGCCACCGAGATGATTAAGACCCTAAAGGCTCCGTACCCGCCGAGTCATCCCTCGGGTGGCACACAAACCCCCGAGGTGGTTTTAAAGGAGCTTGCTGGCATCACGGCCTATGGGACACCACTCGGTCTCGGCACAGCGGTGCCTCCGAGGTGGTTAAAATCCTAAAGGCTTCGTACCCGCCGAGTCGCCCCTCGGGCGGCACACAAATCCCCGAGGTGGTTCTAAAGGAGCTCGCTGGCATCGCATCCTATGGGACACCACTTGACCCTGGCACAGAGGTGCCCCCGAGGCGGTTAAGACCCTAAAGGCTCTGTACCAGCCGAGTCACCCCTCGGGTAGCACATAAACCCCCGAGGTGGTTCTAAAGGAGCTCGTCGTCATCGCTGCCTATGGGACACCACTCAGCCCCGGCACAGAGGTGCCCCGAGGAGGTTAACACCCTAAAGCCTTTGTACCCGCTGAGTCGTCCCTCGGGCAGCACACAAACCCCCGAGATAGTTCTGAAGGAGCTCATCGGCATCGCAGCCTACAGGACACCACTCGGCCCCGGCATGAAGGTGCCCCTGAGGCGGTTAGGATCCTAAAGGCTCCGTACCCGCCGAGTCATCCCTCGGGCGGCACACAAACCTTCGAGATGGTTCTAAAGGAGCTTGCCGATATTGCGGCCTACGGACACCACTCGGTCCCGGTTCAGAGGTGCCCCGTGGCGGTTAAGACCCTAAAGGCTCTGTACTAGCCGAGTCGCCCCTCGGGTGGCACACAAACTCCCGAGGTGGTTCTAAAGGACCCTCCGGCATCGCGGCCTACAAGACACCACTCGGCCCTAGCACAGAGGTGCCCCCGAGATAGTTAAGACCCTAAAGGCTTCGTACCCACCGAGTCGCCCCTCAGACGACACACAAACCCCCAAGGTGTTCTAAAGGAGCTCGCCGGCATCGCGGCCTACGGGACACCACTCGGCCCCAGCACGGAGGTGCCCCCGAGGCGGTTAAGACCCTAAAGGCTCTGTATCCACCGAGTCATCCCTCGGGCGACACACAAACCCCCGAGGTGGTTCTGAAGGAGCTCGTCGGCATCGCGGCCTATGGGACACCACTCGGCCCCGACACGGAGGTGCCCCCAAGGCGGTTAAGACCCTAAAGGCTCCGTACCTTCCGAGTCGCCCCTCGGGTGGCACATAAACCCTCGAGGTGGTTCTAAAGGAGCTCGCCGGCATCGCAGCCTATGGGACACAACTCGGCCCCGGCATGGAGGTTCCCCCTAGGCGATTAAGACCCTAAAGACCTCGTACCCGCCGAGTCATCCCTCGGGCAGCACACAAACCCCCGAGATGGTTTTAAAGAAGCTCGCTGGAATCATGGCTTACGGGACACCACTCGGTCCCGGCACGGAGGTGCCCCCGAGGAGGTTAAGACCCTAAAGGCGCTATACCCGCCGAGTGGCCCCTCGGGCGGCACATAAACCCTTGAGGTAGTTCTAAAGGAGCTCGCCGGCATCGCAGCCTACGGGACACAACTCGGCCCTGGTACAGAGGTGCCCCCAAGGCGATTAAGACCCTAAAGGCTCCGTACCCGCCGAGTCGCCCCTCGGGTGGCACACAAACCTCCGAGGTGGTTTTAAAGAAGCTCGCTGGCATCACTGCCTACGGGACACCACTAGGCCCCGGCACAGAGGTGCCCCCGAGGCGGTTAGAACCCTAAAGGCTCCATACCTGCCGAGTCACCCCTAGGGTGGCACACAAACCCCCGAGGTGGTTCTAAATGAGCTCATCGGCATCATGGCCTATGGGACACCACTCGGCCCCAGCACGGAGGCGCCCCAGAGGCGGTTAAGACCCTAAAGGCTCCATACCCGCCGAGTCGCACCTCGGGCGGCACATAAACCTCCGAGGTGGTTATAAAGGAGCTCACCGATATCGCAGCCTACGGGACACCACTCGGCCCTGGCATAGAGGTGCCCCGAGGTGGTTAAAACCCTAAAGGCTCCGTACCCACCGAGTCGCACCTCGGGCGGCACACAAACCCCCGAGGTGGTTCTAAAGGAGCTCGCCGGTATTGCGGCCTATGGGACTCCACTCGGCCCCGGCACGGAGGTGCCCCCGAGGTGGTTAAGACCCTAAAGGCTCTATACCCGCCGAGTCACCCCTCGGGCAGCACATAAACCCTCGAGGAGGTTCTAAAGGATCTCGCCAGCATCACAGCCTACGGGACACAACTTGGCCCTGGCACGGAGGTGCCCCTGAGGCAATTAAGACCCTAAAGGCTTCATACCCGCCGAGTCGCCTCTCGGGCGGCACACAAACCCCCGAGGTGGTTTTAAAGGAGCTCGCTCGCATCACGGCCAACGGGACACCACTCGGCCCCGGCACAGAGGTGCCCTCGAGGTGGTTAGAACCCTAAAGACTCCATACCCGCCTAGTCGCCCCTCGGACGGTACACAGACCCCCGAGGTTGTTCTAAAGGAGCTCGCCGGCATCACGGCCTATGGGACACCACTCGGCCCCAACACGGAGGTGTCCTTGAGGCAGTTAAGACCCTAAAGGCTTCGTATCCGCCGAGTCCCCCTCGGGCGGCATATAAACCCCCGAGGTGGTTCTAAAGATGCTCGCCGGTATCGCGGCCTACGGGACACAACTCGGCCCCGGCACAGAGGCGCCATCGAGGTGATTAAGACCCTAAAGTCTCCGTACCCGCCGAGTCATCCCTTGGGCAGCACACAAACCCCCGAGGTAGTTTTAAAGGAGTTCGCTGACATCACGGTCTACGGGACACCACTCGGCCCCGACACAGAGGAGCCTCCGAGGCGGTTAAATCCTAAAGGCTTCGTACCCACCGAGTCGCCCCTCGGGCGGCACACAAACCTCCGAAGTGGTTCTAAAGGAGCTTGCCGGCATCGCGGCCTATGGGACACCACTCGGCCCTGGCAAAGATGTGCCCTCGAGGCAGTTAAGACCCTAAAGGCTTCGTACCAGCCGAGTCACCCCTCGAGCAGCATATAAACCCCCGAGGTGGTTCTAAAGGAGCTTGCCGGTATCGCAGCCTATGGGATACCACTCGGCCCCGGCACAGAGGTTCCCCCGAGGAAGTTAAGACACTAAAGGCTTTGTACCCACCGAGTCGCCCCTCGGGCAGCACACAAACCCCCGAGGTGGTTCTGAAGGAGCTCATCGGCATTGCGGCCAACGGGACACCACTCGGCCCCGGCATGAAGGTGCCCCCGAGGCGGTTAGGATCCTAAAGGCTCCGTACCCACCGAATCACCCTCAGGCGGCACACAAACCTCCGAGGTGGTTCTAAAGGAGCTACCGATATCGGCCTACGGGACACCACTCGGTCCCGGCACAGAGGTGCCCCAAGGCGGTTAAGACCCTAAAGGCTCAGTACTAGCCGAGTCACCCCTCGGGCGGCACACAAACCCCCGAGGTGGTTCTAAAGGACCTCTCGGCATCGCGACCTACAAGACACCACTCGGCCCCGGCACGAGGTGCCCCCGAGTTTAAGACCCTAAAGGCTCCGTACCCATCGATTCACCCCTCAGACGGCACACAAACCCCGAGGTGTTCTAAAGGAGCTCGCCGGCATCACGGCCTATGGGACACCACTCGGCCCCAGCACGGAGGTGCCCCCGAGTGGTTAAGACCCTAAAGGCTCCGTACCCACGAGTCACCCCTCGGGCGCACACAAACCCTCGAGGTGGTTCAAAAGGAGCTCGTCGGCATCACAGCCTATGGGACACCACTCGGCCCCAGCACGAGGTGCCCCCGAGTGGTTAAGACCCTAAAGGCTCCATACCCGCCGAGTCGCCCCTCGGGCGGCACACAAACCCCCGAGGTGGTTCTAAAGGAGCTCGCCGGCATCGCGGCCTATGGGACACCACTCGGCCCTGGCACGGAGGTGCCCTCGAGGCGGTCAAGACCCTAAAGGCTCTGTACCCGCTGAGTCCCCTCAGGTGGCACATAAACCCCGAGGTGGTTCTAAAGGAGCTCGCCGGCATCGCAGCCTACGGGACACAACTCGGCCCCGGCACGGAGATTCCCCCGAGGCGATTAAGACCCTAAAGACTTCATACCCGCCGAGTCACCCCTCGGGTGGCACACAAACCCCCGAGGTGGTTTTAAAGGAGCTCGCTGGAATCACGGCTTACAGGACACCACTCGGCCCCGGCACGGAGGTGCCCCCGAGGAGGTTAAGACCCTAAAGGCTCCGTACCCTCCGAGTCGCCCTCGGACGGCACACAAACCCCAAGGTGGTTCTGAAGGAGCTCGTCGGCATCGCGGCCTACGGGCCACCACTTTGCCCCGGCATGAAGGTGCCCCCGAGGCGGTTAAGACCCTAAAGGCTCTGTACCCATCGAGTCATCCCTCGGATGGCTCACAAACCTCCGAGGTGGTTCTAAAGGAGCTTGCCGATATGCGGCCTACGGGACACCACTCGGCCCCAGCACGGAGGTGCCCCCGAGGTGGTTAAGATCCTAAAGTCTTCGTACCCGCTGAGTTGCCCCTCGGGCGGCACATAAACCCCCGATGTGGTTCTAAAGGAGCTCTCTGGCATCGCAGCCTATGGGACACCACTCGGCCCCGGCACGGAGGTGCCCCCGAGACGGTTAAGACGGTTAAGACCCTAAAGCTCTCTGGCATCGCAGCCTATGGGACACCACTCGGCCCCAGCACGGAGGTGTCCCTGAGTTGGTTGATACCCTAAAGGCTCCGTACCCGCCGAATCACCCCTCGGACGGCAAACAAACCTCTGAGATGGTTCTAAAATAGCTCGCTGACCCTTACGGTCTCCAAGTCCGCCGTGTTGGCCCCAACCACCCCTGGTTGGTCCCACTCGGCCCTGACATCTCCAAGGTCGGCCGAGTTGGCCCAGACCTTCCCCGGTCAAACCCCACTCGGCCCCTGGCATTCTCAAGCCGATCTCGGCGCTAAGTTGCCCTCGGATCGTTCCAGTCCTTAGAAGATTAGAGCATAGATGAATTCCCCTTCAAACGGCCTGCGACAACTCAAGGCATCTTAAGTAACCTCCTACGCAGCCGGTACCTCAAAGACGCGTCTCAACATTGGCCAACCTGATGCAACGGTTCGACCACGGCATTGTCAACATGCGCAACACTTAGAGCTAAGGAGCACCTCAGAAGAAAGGTCCCCTCTCATCAACAGGTACGGGGCCCGTCTTATTGTTAGTCGCACAACGAAATGTTCGGCCCAGAGGAAAGAAGAAACGGGCAAGACAAAGTACAAAAGCATCTTCATAAAAAGCTTTTCTTCATTGATAATGAAAATGAAGTATAAAATTTGGCCCAAGATTGGTTACAAAAAGAAAAGGAAAAAGAAATGACAACTCTTCAGGGCTCGCTTGGGCCCGGCTCTCCCTTGTCATCCTCTTCCCCCGCTGGCTCCTCATCAGATTCCCCGGGCGGATCCCCTTGAGCTCAGCGATGTCGATTTTGAGAGCCACGGACACCTTAGTTTTGTACATGTCAAAGCCATTGACATAGGCATCGAGACTGGCTTCAAGGACCTCCTTCCCGAACTCCAATGAGGACTTGTAACTGGAGATGGCCTGCCCCACCTCGGCCTTGGCTCACTGTGCCCTGGCCTTGGCCTCCTGGGCTTATGCCCCGGCCTCCCTGGCTCGGCCCTCAGCTTCTTCGGCTCGTGCGTTGGCCTTGTCTGCATAGGCCACAGCCCCAGCCTTCTCGTGGCCTGCCTCAACCGCTACCTTCTTCGCGGAGGCTACTCTCTCCGTAGCAGCCCGAGCCTTATTTCGCGCCGCCCTGGCCTCCCCCTCAGCGCATTGAAGCTGGCGGACCAGCTCTTCATTCTATGCCGCGGCGGCCTTCAGCCGATCCGAGACTAGCTCCAATTTGGCCTCGGCTGTGGATGCCCGGCCACTCTCGGCTTCGGTCCGGCATTCCGCCTCCCTTATTCGGCCGCCCAGGTTCTCCTCCCGGCCTTGGCCTCCTGATGAAGTCGAGCAAGGCTTTGGGACTGCGCCATGCTCTCCTTCTTGTACTTATCGGCCCATGCCATGGACTTTATAAGCGCGTCCGTGGAATGAGACATCGCCTCACGTAGGGCGATTGCACCATTGGCCATCTGCAGCAGAGGAATATGTTAACCACAAGAAGACTGAGATATCGAAAGACACGTCCGAAAACAAAAGGAACTCAAAGGATTACCTGGACAACGGAGACCATCACCATATCTAGGAGCGCGGAGTGGCTCATCCCCCATGTCTCCTCCTTGGACTCGCAGTCCGAAACTTCGACAAGAGACAGGCGGCCTGCCCGACGTCTGTCATCGAGCTGAGCACAGGTGCTGGCCGCGCCGTCTTCTCCTGCGGCCCTTCAGCCCAAGGGTGAGTCGGGCGCGCTGATTGTTGGGATGAGCTCCCCGGCTCATCCCTCTGCTTCTCGGTCGCCTCCGGCCCAGCTCTGGACCTTCTGGCGACTAGCTCCCTTCTCCGATAGTTGGGGGAACACTCTCCGTCTCCGGCTCGGCGGCAACCGAAGGGCTGACGGCAATTGTAACCTGCCCCGCCTCGGGCACGTCGGCGGTGGCAGGGGCTTCCTCTTCAAGATCCACAATCACCACGGCGGCTTTGGTGGTGACCGGAATCTCTCCTTCCTCTATCTCGGTCCCGGCCGGCCTCGGGACCACTTCTCCAACCGGCACTTCCTCAGCCGGCTCCTCTGCATGCGTTGGAGCCTTAGGGACTTCAGCGGCTTGAGCCGGCTCGGCTCGCTCCTTCCTTCGAGCTTTCTTCGCCGACCTTGATGTTTCCCTGGCTGCCAGCCTCTTTTGCTTCAAGGCGGCTTCAAACGCATCGGCGGAGAACTTCATCGCTGCATCCAAAAACGAGGAATGTTAGCAACAACGTATAGCAATCTTTCGGTCGAGACAGAAGGAATCGGGCGTCGTGCTCACCAACTGCCGGGGCCAACTCGGCTTCTATCAGGTTCTCCTCGGACAGGAGTTCCTTGTAGCCAGGGATTTGGCAGTTGGACAATTGGGTGAAGAGTTCCCTACCTCTCTCCCCCATGATGGCATTATCATTGGAGCTGGTGTCTGGCTCCATCCAATCGGTCCTCACCCCCTCGACATGGGCAAAAAGGAAGCGGGATTTCCATCCTCTAATCTTGGACAGGAGACCTAGGGGGAAGGCCCTACCCGCCTGGCGGTGAAAACCCACCAGGCCCCCTCACCTTGGCGACGGAGCTTGTAGAAAGCCCGGAACAGTGATAGCCCGGGCCGAGCCTCTTGGAAATAATAAAGAATGACAAAGCGCAAATGATCCGAATCGAGTTCGGAGTCAACTGCATCGGCACTAGCCTATACCTGTCTAAAAGGTTCAAAAAAAAGGGGTGGAGTGGAAGGCGCAGCCTGCACCAAAAAAATTATTCATACAGAGCAACCCGACCAGGGTAGATGGAGGTCACTCTATCTTCGGGCCCCGGCGCGGACAGATGAATGAAGCCGGGGACCATGTACTTAGCCCTAATGGCCTCTACGTCTTCGGGGGTCATAGTTGAGGCTACTCCTGATGGACCTGCTAGGATCAAGACTCACCGTCGGAGGTTGTCCCGGACGCGTGAGGACATGGGAACTGCCTAATAGGGGAGGCCAAGGAAGATGGAGGTCCGGTTGTCGTCGGTCACGGATGGTAACGCCACCCACCGACCGGGGCATCTGGCTAACTGAAGGGGTCTGGTCTTCACTATTGGAATGGGAAGTTTCTACTATAGGCCTCTTACCCTCCCTAACGGCACGGTAGTCCATGGATGAAAATGAAAGATGAAACTAACCTGAAAATCAAAGAGAATTTGAAGATAAAAAGGGGCTCAGGTTGCAGAAGAATTCAGGAGAAGGAAAGCTGGAAGAAGGCGATGGCAATGTAAAAGCTTTCCCCAAGCCCTTGGGGCACTTTTATACCCCCATCTCCGGACAACGATAATTGAGGCCTCGCCACGTGACACTCTCCTATTGTGCCACGAGTTGTCCATAGGAAATCTGGTCTACGCCCGAGACGTGCCGTCTCGATTTGCCCCGAAGAGCGTGATTCCCGACCAATCGCGAGGCATACAAAACGGAGAGGCGATGATGACCTTTACCTTTTTCCATTCCCCCAATAGGCTTCCTCTTCGAGGCATCCGACGCTAACGTCAGCTCCCACCTACCACAGGATTGTGGAAGATTTTCGAAGCGACACTGCCTCAGGATGATGCGCCAGCTCACCAAGCTATTAAAGTGCACTAAAGAGCAATCGTTTTTTGAATTTTTGCACCCCTCTCACCCAAAGGGCAGCGGGCACGTGGCCCTTCTCGCTCAGGGACGGGGGGCATCTGATGTGGCTGACGTAGCCACGAGGGCAATTATGGTAAAATCAAAATCTTAAGGCGGCCCCGCCTCGGCATCTCCAAGTCGGCCAAGTCGGCCCCAACCTTCCCTGGTCGGCCCCGCTCGGCCCCGACATCTCCAAGTCGGCCAAATCGGCCCCGACCTTCCCTGGTCGGCCCCGTCCCGGCATCTTTAGGTCGGCCGAGTCGGTCTTGTACGGCCTCGGTGCCCTCAGGAGGGTCGAGGCTGTCTCAAGTCGGCCCTAGAACGGTCCTAGCTATTCACGCCGCCGTCCTTCTGACCCGCACCTCCTGGCATCCCCAGGCCCAACTACCCACTGGCCATGCCGCTGATAGGACTGGACCTAACTACCTGTCAGCCCCACTGACTGATGGGACGTAGCTCACCAACCATCATTTTTCCCTTTTCGATGGGAGGACCCACCAACCAGCCCAAATTCACGCAACCCCATGAACCCCGCTGACATTCCTTTCTTACGGAACTCCATGTGATTGTGCAAGTGTCAACCCTCTATAAAAGGATAAGTCCACTCAGGAACAAGGTACGAAAACTCATACACTCGCTACCCTGATACCCAAAAAGGATTCCCTCCTTTTTGAGGACTCATTTTTTCTCCTCAGAGCTCGTTCGAGCTCTTCCTCAGCTGTTACCCCAGTTACTGACTTGAGCGTTTCGGAGGATCCCCACCGGAGCATCCCTTCGGTCTTGGGACTTTTTGCAAGCCATCCGATCAGGCATCGGACCGCGGATTAAGCAGCTCTCTTCTTCCGACGTTCAAGACGGTGATCAGGCGTCATCAGGGATATAACTATAGAATGTGAAGTTGGTTTCATGATTACCCTGGCTGGATTGGCAACGAAGATGCGAGAGAGGAGTTGCCTGCAATCCTGGGATATGTGCACATTCTCAGGTATTTGGTACTGGACGGGCCTTATTCTCTGCGGCCGAACAGGTAGCAACAGTGGTGTTAATGTTGATATGTATCAAGCAAATTCCATGCTTCTCAGTACTATAATCAGTTGAAATGAAAGGTATGGGAGAAGGAGAAAAGAGAGAATTAGAGGAATTATCTGAATGGTTTTTGTAACGCACCAAATCTATCTACTGGTTTGATTTTTTAGGATAATTAGAGGAAATACACTCCCCCCCCCCCCCCCCCCCCCCCCCCCCCCCCACACCTTTTTTTTTTTGCGAAAAATCTTGGATCAAGCGTTGGTTTGAGGAGGGCAAGGTATGAGATTGTTCTCGATGAGTTTTAGCGTGGTAGAGCTCAAATTTACGAGCTGTTTGTGAGGAAATGCTCAGGTCTGCTGCAGAAAACTATGGATCGAACTCGGCCTGATGCTACCGCCGGACTTGATCCAGAGGAATTAGTGGCATTTTGAGCTCTAGAAGTTCCAGGAGCGTCGAAGAGTGGGAAACGGCTAGCAGTGGGAACCGGCTTAACCATCACAGCCACCGATTCCTTCCTTTTACAAAGGCTCTTTCTCAGCGATCTCCTTTAGGAAACGCGCTGTCTCCGGGAAACGTGTGGATTAGACCGGTGCATGATAGGTGGGCCAAAAATAAAAATACAAAATACAAAGCCGTTATCATGATGCACCCCGCTTGACCAAGGGTGATGGCCGAAGCCCAACAACCAATGGGACGATTGGTTAAATCTAGCCGTTCGATAGTAGTTGATCGACGGACGGCGTTGATTAATCATGGTTCGTTTTGAGTTCCTTTTCTTCCTAGTTTACTTTTTCGCCTGGATTTTGGGGACATCATAATCCATTGATTAACTTCAAAAGGATGGGCATTGAAACCCCAATCATGGCATTGGTCCATACTCCTTGGAAGCCAATGGATTATTATCTCATCCAACGGTCTATTCTCGACTATGATATTCGTGGGATATCTTGTACATGGATGGGAGAGGGGAGGCTCTGTGGAATGGGTTATTCTATAGGCGAATTGATATGGTTGTTAGAGGTTTGGAGCCAGGTAGATGATGTCAACGAATAGTCTTCTTATATCTTAAAAATGATAGCTTCTCCTATCAAGTCAGACTAAATTCTTGACTCACCACCTCCTAACTTAGGCTTTGTTTGTACTATATGAAGTTTTCCTGGAAAAGATCCCATATAAGCGATCATGCAATATAAAATAATTAGGAGACCATGCTTTGGTTAAAAGATGTTTTTTTTTTTTTTTTATACTATCATGTTTTTGATTTGTTATAATGAATTATTATCAAAAATCTTCTAATAATTTTATATTTAATAATTAAATTCTTAGAAATAAAAAATTATCGTATCAATTCATGTTGATTCATAATAATACAGAATATGAATATATGATAATCACTTTATAATGTTTTTTTAATTTGATTTGATTTATTATAATATTTTTATATTTTAAGTGGCTTTTTTTTTAACTATTTTAGAAATATATATATTTAAATATTTAATATATATAATATAATACATATTATAATATTATTAAATATCATATTATATTATATATTATATATTATATATAAATATTTAGTAACATATTAAATCAATAATTTAAAATTTAATATCTACACATATTATATAATATATAATAGTATTTAAAATATTAATATTATATTAATTTTAATCTTTATTATTTAATATTATATTATATTATATTAACTATTAAATATTTTTAGTATAAATAAATATATAATTGGGTTAAGTATTATTAAATTTTATATAGAAGTTAAGAGATTACTAACTTTAGTCAACTCATCTAAGCTTTTTCTCAACTACATGGAGTCGACTTCATATTTTAAGGATATTGAGCTAGTTTTATGCTAGCTGTAAGCTATCTAATGTAATCCTCCTCCTTTGTCTAGTAATCTTATATATATATATATATATTGAATTAGCATGATTTATGGCAATCTTAAATTACTAAGACTTAAATATTCACTTAAATTATCATATCTAATTTTTAAACATAATAATTGCATGATCATTTTAGATTATTAAGATAGATTATTATGAATTAAACGGTCCTTAATTTGCGTGTTCCAAGCTTAATGGCGGAACATGGGGTCTGCTAACCTACAAAATTGGTGTTTTAAATGGTGCTTGTTGCTTGTGGGCCATGTGGCCCGGCATGGCATGATGTGGGCCATGCTCGTTGGCCTGAGTTCGAGGCCGAGGGTAGGCACTGGCGGGTAACAACAGAAGAGGGTTACCAAAATATCTCTAAGCGGCTATATTTTAGGGCTTGTTTGATTCACAAAAAGTGACTTCTAAAATAGAATACGATGTCTGAAAATTAGATTAGCAGGCATAAATGCTTGAACTATCATGTTTGGTTGATCACAAAAAATAAGCATTTTTTTTGAAAAGAATGAAGCTGCTATGTATGATTAAATATTTTTTAAAAAAAATAATATAAAATATTGATTATTTTTTAGTTTTTAAAATTTTAATTTATAAAAAAAAATTAATCATTTTTACTTTTTTTTTTTTGAGTTAATATTTTATGGATATGAAGCAAAGAGAAGCAAACAGAATTGAAGTGTTTTTTCTTCTTTTCTTGTCAGTTGATTTGAAAAAAAGAAAAATATGATATAAAAGAAGAGTATATCGTAAAGAAAAAGAAAATATATTATAGTAAAAAAAATAAGTCGCACAATACTAATGGGATATTATTTTTATAAAATACAGAAATTTAAATTATGTAAAAATAAAATATTTTTATGAATAAATTTAAAAAATATAAATTAAATATTTTAATGTATAAAAAATAAATTTTATATTTTTTTACCGTGAATCAAACGAGCCGGCTGTCAACTTTAACATACTGAGCGCGATCAGAAAATCGAAAACAGAGCTGGCACGTGGGTCCAAGTTTTATGGCCGTGTTGGCACGGTAGGAAAGAGCGTATGTTACGCTGCATAGCCCAAGAAATTACGAGCAGCAAGCCTCAGCATGCTGACACACTGACACGTACGGTCTGTTGTACATCACTGCCAAAGCTTAATCATGGTAAAGTAAGACAATCACTCCTTACGTGACTCGACACAAAAGGTCGATTGGCCTTTCAGAAATCCGGTTGAGTAATCATTTGACTTGGTCTCGAGGTAAAAGTTAGTGAAAGTCATGCTCTCCAAGTAAGGAAATACATCTGGAGCTCCCCTCTTTCATCCATGTACAATATGCTAGAAAGTTGAAGCGGTCTGGAATCCAATGCAATGCACCACATGGAAGCTTTATATATATATATATATATATATGTAAAACTTGGAGTGCATGTTTAGCCACATAAAGACAACTCAATTGATGACACGAGCCAAACTTATACGCTCAACCATGCCTAACTACGCATTTATTCTTATGAAGCAATGGCAAAGAATTCAGTCTCATACTTAACCAACAACGGTCAACTTCTGCTAAATTACCTGTCCATGAACACCCAAGATTTGATAGCTTGAGATTTGCCTTCATCAGACATGGCGGCAGCTGCTGCCGGTCAAAAGATGTGGCATTGGGTCCTGCGGGGATCAGGTTACATAAAGTAGGAAAACTCTTTGTGCAAGGTGGTGCAGCTTATGTATCAGCTTCGATGATTGGTATACGGTGCATGAATGCATGTTAAAAATAAAAAATATATTTTTGATGATTATCACATGCATTAAAAGTAAAATATTTTTTTTACCTTTAATAAGGATGTGGGCATACGTTAAGTACGGTGCAGCAAAACTTTTTTTTTTTTTTCTGTAAAGTGTGTCTGTCATCTGAGCAATTGGGCATGGGTAGGCATCCACCATGTGGGCTGTCTTTGGGCCATCTCCCCACCCCAGACACTGACAAACAAGCGATCAGGCGAGTCCCAAAGAGGTAGAAAAAAGAGCACAAAAAGGCAAAACAGAGAAGCTTCAATAATTGAGAGTTCTTTTCATGCCAGCAAAGGCTTACCCCATCGCCCTGCCCTAGCCGTTATTTATGGTTTTATACTAACCACTGTCTTAATCGAAACCGTAAACCCTAAAATCTGATATTCGTACCTG
The DNA here is from genome assembly GCA_900491605.1 of Calamus simplicifolius. Taxonomy (NCBI): domain Eukaryota; kingdom Viridiplantae; phylum Streptophyta; class Magnoliopsida; order Arecales; family Arecaceae; genus Calamus; species Calamus simplicifolius. Next base: position 321,037 of record UESW01001755.1, on the reverse strand, counting down.
TGAATATCGTTATATCTAATTCTTTTCAGTTTTCCCTTCCTGAAGCGCTGTTGAAAGGACAAAACTTTGGTTGTCCCCCTGGCCAAGTAGCTCATCATTAGTGTCGTCAAAATATATGGAATATAATGGGATCCAGGCGTTTAAGCCAGTTCGATGGCATGGGTGATTGGCAAACATCTAATGAACCGTGTTATATATATTTAGCCCAAATGCTTTAAAGCAACGACAAACCAAGGGCAAGGAGGAGTGGCTTTGTAGTTGAGAATGAAAAATAGGGGGTGGGAATATCGACGCTTGGACGTTTAACACCGCTGGTTCGAACTGCCCGGTGGCACTTTACTGGCTATTAAGAAGCACACAGCTCCACTCGCTCGGCCAGCGGTTTTGGCGGTTGAGGTATAAAGGATTGAAATGGGAGGATTCGATGCGGTTTTAGCAATCGTTTAATGAATCAACTGCTTCACTCGCTTTCGATCTCGCCTTCTTCCAAGGGATTTTTTTTTTTTTCCTGAACCCTTCTTGATCCCAAACTGGACGATTTGATGCCTGCTGCCTGCAAGGTTCTGGAGCTAGATTTTATGCTTTTTCTTTCTTTTGGATTTGATTTTGTGCCAAAGATTTGATTTTGGATTCTCTGTCTTGTTTACCCGTTAAAGATGGATTCTTTGTCAATATCTTCAAAATTTTCTATCAGGCTTTTTTGATTTTTTATTAGGCGGATTTTTTATTTCTCATTTGCTTCATTGTTTTAGATATCTCTTAGTTTTTTTCCCTGATGCCAGGGATTTAGAGTGAATTATCGAGTGTTGGAGACTGGATTTTATATGATCATTGAAGAGCTGCATTGATAATTTTTTCCCCTGATTTTAAGTTCTTTTATTGAAAATTGAAATTCGGTAGCACTGCTGCCACGAATCAAATTTCTTCTTGAGTTGTGGAAACAAAAAGGTCTGAATTTGGGATGTGGAGATTGAAGAATATGTGGCAACCTTCAGAAGTCATCATTTCTTTTAATTGTTTATCTAGTTCAAGAATGTGTTGACCTCGTAAAAGTAGATAATTATGATATATTTTCAGCTTTTATTTGACTCTGGCGGTGGTGAGCGTTGGCATAGCTTTTATATACCATCTTATCTTGTTTACAGAGCTATGTTTATTTTTTTCGTTTAATGATCAAAGGAGCCTCTTGTAAGTATGTCCAATATTCTACAGCTTTGAATCTGAAAAGGTGCATACGACCAATGCAAAGTCTTTTTTCTAATGTTCTCATTGAACTTGGAAGAAAATGTTGCTCAAATGTTTCTCATCAATCTTTACCAAGTTATTTGATTTTCTTCTCCACCCCACCTTGATTCCTATTGTTATCAGATCATTGTAATATTAGTGGTGTTAACTCTTTTCTTTCATATAGAAGATTTTAATCAATTTCAAGACAATCTACAAATGATAATAAAATTTTGCCCAAGTCAAACTTATGGACAAACATTGATTTTTCGGGGACCAAGTTAGAACATTACCTTGCTTTAAACCTAGTCTGATTCAGATCTCTTCTGTTTGCTTCAGATAAAAACTTTCCTGAATGCAATGACAGCAGTTGGATTTTGTCTAAATCCTAACTCAATCTGGTTGTGATTATAAAGTTTTCAACCCAGTGCTATTACAATGGTCATTTCAAACATAAAACGTTCCTGATGATTTAGACTATGTTAAAAATGTAGAGTTTTGCAAATATTCTACAAATTACCATGAAAAGATTGTGCTGAATTCTGAATTCTTCCCTTTGCATACTTAAATTTAACAAATCTGTTATATTCCTGCTCTCTTTTTTTTTTTTAATCACGGCCTCTTCTCAAGTTATTAAATTTCCTCTATCAAAGTTATCCCTTATTCTCGATTTGTTACTGCCAGTCTTAGACAGTTCATTATTCTCAATATTTGGACTTTTGCATTAACGAGGTTTAAGGATTAGAACTATCCTTATTCTTTTTTTCCTACCATGCAGGGATCTGGCCTTGCTTATCTTTCTGAACAATGGAAGGAAACTTCAATTGACTGATCGTCTCCACAATTATTGTGCAAGTGTGCAACAATTCTGAAATAACTGGTCAACACGAAATGGCGACTGATGTCGATTGGACTTATCATGGATGGTCTCAGGAGGAGTTATCTGATCAAGATATTCTCAAGTAATTTATTCTAATATATTTGGATTGTTTCCTGTTATAATTATTTGTCTTACATTTTCTTTCATGCTTCTTCAGAATGCTAAGTTTTAACAGCAATTCATTCTTGTGCATAGCAAACCATCTATTCTTTAGCCCTCTTCTTATGACATCATCCAACTTATACAAATGCTAACTACAATGATAATATTTTTATCTATCACTAGTTTCAGTTTGCTGTTCAAATTTTATAATACATGTTCTTAACAAATTCCACACCATATTTGCAGCAGAAATGGTGCAAGTTCCCTTTATTTTCTGGTCTTATCTTATTGGTTATATCATGGATTTTAATACCATGGGATGATGTACTGGTTTCTTCTTGGAATGGGACGTCGTGATGTCCCACCTTCTCCCCATGCTTGGTCCTACTAGTCTTGTCTCTTACCCCTTCTTTTATTCCTTTCCTCCTCTTCTTTCTTTGTTTTTTCTTTCTTTATTTCCTTTCCCTCCTCCTTCCTTCCTTTCTTTCTATTTCTTCTCCCTCCCTTTTTTTCTCTTCCTTTCTCTTCATATTCCTTTCTTTTTTTCCTTATTTCTTTTCTTACCTTCCTTTTTCTTCTCCTTTCTTAGCATGGTCAGGTTTCGGTGTCCCATCCCTATTCCATTCCTATTTTCCTACACATATAAAATGGGATGGTTGGATGTCCCCTGTCCTGCCGGGACTTTATACCTTGGTTACATATTGTCTGTTTTCCTCCTCTTGCAGTCTCATTGCCATGTTTTGGGAATATACACAGTTGGGACGATCTAAAGATTACACATCTGCTTACCAAGTTATATTGCAAAGCAGAAGTTATATAATGGATATATTATCCATTGTCTATTATTATTGAGTGGCTAAATGGGTGTTTGGAGCGTTATGAAGTGCCTGAGCATCATTATTTTTCTCACTTATAGAAATCTGAACTTGTATTACATTAGCTTTCAACTGTGGCTGGATATTTTTGTTCTTTCCTTTTATCTTACATATCTGTTATCTGTTGTTTGAAATGGATATTATATTAAGTTTCATATAAAAACTTGGCTCAGCAGAGAATGTAGCGTGTGGTACAAAGGAGCCAAAAAAGATAATTGGGATGATATAATTATTTAAATATATTGTTTTATTTCATTTAAGCAGAGTATTAATGCTACTAATCTGGTCCACAGGAGGCTTCAGTGTCACAAATGCTTGATCATGGGTCTATATCCTTTGGAAGATTTGCAGCTGAGCCATTGTCATGGGAGAAAAGGTCAGTCTTTGCTTGTGACAGACGCCAGGAGGAACTGGAGAAAGTTAATGGCTTAGTTGCCAAAAAGAGAGCATACTTTGAAGAATATTACAAAAGGATTCGAGCTTTGAAGGCCTTGCAACAGAACCAGCGAACTGAACTCACATTGGATTATGGTGGAGATGGTAGTAATTCTAGCCAAACTGGAGAAGATAATGAAACAGCTTTGCAGCTTGGAAGTCTTAGAGATAGGGCAGCCCAAGCTCTTGATGCCCCTTCAGGGGAGCCCTCAAAGGAACTCACCTCCAGGCAGGGTATGAAATGCAGTGAAGATGTTCAAACTAGATGGTATCCAGGATCCACAACGTCAGATACTGACTCATTGAGAAGAAACATGGAAAAAATTGAGCCAGAGAAAACCTCTAACAATGCTGTGCAGATGCAAGACTTGGACGCAGAATCCTTATTGTCATTAACTAGGAGCATAGAAGAAATTGAGCAAAACAAAATCCGTAGTGTTGATGACAAAGAGATTCTGGGGGAACAAGAGGGTTCAGTTTCTAATGTTGAACCTAGACCTGCTCCTAATGGGTCCGTCTCAGACCTGACAAATTCCAGAGCCAGAGAATCACAGCTTGCATCAGGTCACAACTTAGTATTAGACAAAACCAAACTAGATGTTGAGAAATCTCCAGACTGCAAATCAGTTCCTGTAGTGAAGAAGGTATGGCAAACTTGGATTGTCTTCTTGCAATGTGTAAAAGCTGCTTGTTGTTGTTGCTTTGAATAGGCTGGCTAGTTTTTCTTGAGTAACCAAATAAAATGAAGGCTAGGAAAGGATCAAAAATGTTTGTTTCACTATGCTGTAGCCGCTCCAACTTCCCAGTCAGATATGGATGTCAAAATTCATTTAACAATAGAGACTGCTACTACGTTAGGGACACACTTGGGCAATATCTCATTTAGGAGGATTATCTCGACTGTTGTGGATCATCTGGTTCACAAGTCGATTGATATAGGGTTTTAGGTGAAGTACTTTATGCACATTTTCAGACTATAATAACTCCTTTTCCATCATTCAGCTCTGGCATAAAGCAGAGCCTCTTTCTCCCTGACCATTTCCACAGAGCCCCCAGCATGATTTGTTGATTTGAAAATGTTTCTCCATTTTCACCCCTTTATCCAGTTAGATAAAATGTAAGCAAGGAATATATCATGGCCAGTGCCAAGAATTTGGAGAAGCGAGAAAAAAAAGAGAAGCTGGCATAAGCCATCAATTGAATTTTGATTTGTGAAATATTACCTAATTTATATTTATTTCTTTATAGTAGATATAGACTTGCCGTATTTCTAAGTATTGTTTTGCTCCTATTGGTCTAGCAAATATATTGAATCAGGAGAATAGTGTAAGCCTGATACAATAAACCATAAGCCTGGTACAATAAACCATAAGATTGATCCTTAAGATTCTAGTCAAAGCACAAGAAAAATGCATGGTGCATACAACACATATCTTAGCGAGCTTGTTTTGTGCTGTATGCTACTCTCCTTTTAAGGGCCTGCAATCATCAGTATTTTATTCAAGATCAGTCTAGATTTTTCAATGTGGAAAAGAGGAAGTGAGCGATTCATCCACTCTCTCTAGCTATTCATGTATTGGTAAGTACATAATTATGAAAATATAATTTGGTGTCATGAAAATATCTTCATGACGAACTGAGGACTCTACAACTGAAAGGTTCTTTCATTTGATGAAAAATGTAAATAATTTTCAATTTTCATGTCAAATATGTTATATTCATTAGGAGGCTTAAGCCACAGAACACAAGTAGACCTTTGCCATCACCCATGGCCATGGGGCATAAGTTGTAACAATTGGTTTTTTGCACTGTTTGTGATGCCTCCTCTGCTCCTGTCTTTGCTTGTAATGCTCATGTTTTTCTAAGACTAGTTGCAGTGTTTTTTGTAGGAACAGTGGAATTTCAGAATGCGAAATTCACTTTATTTTTTCTTCTTTTCTTTTAATACTGGATGACTAGGTTTACTTTTTCATTTGATTTTATATTCAGGAGCCTGCTGCTTCAGTTAGGACTGGCCTGGAGCTAAAACATGGAACAAAGACAGAAGTGGTCAAGTCATTGAGGGGAGCCAAACATCCAGGATGGAAGCAAATTGGCAAGGCAGATAACAATCTCCTTTTAGGCAAAGCAACTGCTAGTAAAGTCACAGGCAACAATAGATCTGATTCGGTTGCAGAGGTATGTTCCAGTATTACCAGGGCACACCCATTTTCTCTTGCCATGGAAAGAGGATCAGGCGCTAGGGAAAGTGCAGTGAGATTGGACTCCAAAACCTCCAACAGATTAGCATCATCACAAAGTCGGGCAAATGGTGGGTCAAGCGTGCAGGTGAGTTCGGCTGGTATTTAGTGTTTGTGAGCATTTGGCTTGGGGGCATCTCCTGGCTGACTTTGATGTTCTCTCTTCGAAGAAATCTGCGTATCTTCTTGCTCCACTTGATGTTTTTCTGTCAAAATAATCTCAAGCCACATGATTCTAGAATCTGTGAATTGTAGAGAGGACGCAACATTTCATATTTATAGAGTCTGTTCATCTTTCTTTTTACTATGTCAGGTTCTAGGGGTGACATGATATAATTAATAGCGTTTCTTGTACTCGTTTATGGATGGAGCTGTGTGGCTGCATTATCTTTACTGATTTGGTCAACTTATCAATCTTTGCACCTGCAAACTAACATTTTCTTTTTCTTTTTTTTTTTCTTTTTTCTTTTCCTTATTCTGAACAACACCAGTAGCACTTCTGATTTCAATTATAATGACAATGTTGATATGGTAGCTGATGCACTGTCGTAATTGCCATTTTTGTAGGGTGATTCAAGGAAGACAATCACAACCTGTAGCATGAAGAGCCAAGGACTACAAAATAAGAGGTTAAATTTGTTACCTGATATGGTTTCTAGGGGTAGAGCTTGGGAAACACTGGGTGGGTGGCCACCATTGGAGATCCCATTAGGTATAGTCTAATAGGTTTCCTAACTCATGTAAATATATATGCATGCCACCCCCCAAAAAAGGTTCCAAGTTCCACCACTGATGGTGTCTTTTTGAGCAGGCATATGTTGCACTTTAGATACTCATATTGTTGTTGCATTGCAATATCTGCCTTGAATTTTCAGGGACTGCAAAGAAGTGATAAGAAAATCTTTGACATCAGACAGCCCGGGGAACCGCCTGAAGGCCAGAGATGCACATGTTCTTAGACAATCGAAGTCAAGGTTAAGATATTAACTACATATGAGATTATGTTTTACCCCTAATGTTTTTCACTTTTTTCAATAATACATTAGGGGAAAAAATTCTGAAAACATTTCTTTTTTGGTTTCCAGTTCTATTAACCTTCTTGTGAGGAACAAGTCTAATTCTGGTGGTGGATATGAAATTCAATTCATGAATACCATCCAAAGGAACAAACCAAAGGAGGTAAAATGGCACATGATAGATGCTTCTCTTTTTCAACAATTTTTATTTTGAGGGTGTCATGCTTGCTTGATAGAAAAGCCAAAGTATCTACTTATTTAACCATTTATTGGTTCCAATCTAGTATTTCATCCTTCAATTTGTCAATGTAAAGAGTAAATGATTTGCTTTTAATAATTTTTCTTGTTGATTGTTTGTTTATCGTTTCATGCATAAGGTTGGAAATGGGCTAGGCTAGGCTAGCTGAGTTGCATCATGCCCTACTTAAGCTCGGCCTAAATTTTTTTGAACATTGGACCAGGATCAGGCTCAATTTTTTTTTTTTTAAAAATCTAGCTCCAAGCTTTTTCCAAGCCAAAGCCTAATTAAGTCGACCCGTAGCAACTTGTTTGGGCCAAAGATTGAGGTTTGTGAAAAAAAAGGAGCAATATTTAAAATTAAGGTTTTAAATCTTGTGAGATGAAGCCATCCCGCTTTTTTCATAGAATAGGATGCACCATCATTCCTTCTTATCCCAACATTTAGGATAAGAGGTATCCCAAGCTGCAGCAGATGTTGGGATGATGATAGGATGGTTCTGTCCCTACGTCCCATGGAACATCCCACCAAGACCTGAGATATTGCTTAAAATAATCATACTTAATCACTTAAGAGCAGAATAAGGATCTTATATTAGTTGATTTCCAAGTAGAACAGAGAGCTATTCTTACATAGTGGCCCAGAAATCCAGCATAAAATTTTAAGAGCTCACTACTTTATGAGGTTTGAGCTTAGATTTGGGCTACATTTAGGCCTAATTAAAGGCCAACACTTCGGGTTTTCTCCAAACTTCTTCAAGTTAGGTTTGGGCCAAGCCAAGGCCAAACTAAGTAATGACCTGATTGTTGGGGTTTAGTCCTGATGAACAGCAGTGGGATCAACCTCGCTGGAGAAGTAATATGGGCTTTCACCCTTTGTTGCCAATGATCATGTTGGTGCAACGGTAATGCGTTGGTTCTTGAACTCCTTGATATTGGGTTCAAAACTCCTAAAGATTTATTTTAATAAATAAATCTTTTGTATTCTTGATTTTCTACTTTGCTGGATTGCGCTCCTCCTCCCTTCTCCACATTGATTTCACGTCCTTCTTTTTGTCTTTTCGCTGGCGCTCCTACTAGAGATTCCGTGTGTTGGGATGAAGGATGAAGCCCACACCCCATCATCCAATACTTGGTTGACTTTTCCAGCATCCAATACTTGGTTGACTTTTCCCGTGAGAAGCCGTTCGCTTCTGCTTACGCTTCCTTCCCACTGACGCTTCTGCTTCCAAGCCGTGAGATTTCTTCCGTGAAGGCCGGCTTAGCTCCCAGCAGCTTGCCTTACGTGATGGATCCTTTTGAAAAGAGAGAGAAGATAGGGAGAAGAAGATAGGGCTGCCGCCCTGCGATGAGAGAAGGGATTGAGAGAAAAGAATCTGTTCTCTATTCCTTCAAACCCTAAAGACTAGAGTTTAAATACATCCACGAAGTGGGCCAGGTCCAGACTCAACAAAAACTCCCATGGACTAACCCAATGAGATTAAACTAATCCCCAAACCCGTGTATACCCGTGACTTGATTTAATTTCAACCCTTGGACTCAAACCCAGCCCAATACAAGTTAGCCCTCCTGGGCCTTGATAGCACCACACCAGGCCCAACAATCTCTACCTTGGTGCTTTCAAGGCCTCAGCACATCCACCGTGTCCATCAGCTGCAATCGCTACGAAAGCTGTTCCGTGAAAAAATCTTGATCAATGTATTGCTGGGTTCTCCTTGGTATGTACCTTCACCAGCTCTACTCCATCTTCTTCCATCAGTTCTCTATAGTCGAAGCCTTCCTTCCGAAAGTATTAGCTGGCCACTAGTTCTGCCTTATACCTGATACCTCCTTGCTCTGAAGGCCCTTTTTTGCGCTGATAAACCCATTTACAATCAATGAGTTTCTTTCCTTGTGGCAGCTGGACCACCTGCCATGTGCCAGTCTTGTAGAGAGACCGCATCTCCTCTGCCATAGCCTGCATCTACTGTCATATCCTGGATCCACCTATCTCTATCCTGGCTGACCTGGCTCTCCACAGCCTCCTTATAGGTGTAAGGGTTTTCATTCGATGTCATGAGAGCATATGACACCGAATCCTCGAAGCCGTGTCGAACTGGTGGTCGCACTTCCTCCTGGGCCTGTGCAGTGCGATTCCAGTATCAGTCCCCTGTTCAGCTGCATCCTCCTGAGTCCTCTGCTCAGCTGCATCCTACTAAACTTCCTGGCTTTTGACCCCTCTATCAGTCCTCTCCACCTAAATCTCAAATCCTCCTGGTCCACTAGCAAATGGCACGACTGTGTAAGAGGTCATCTGACTAACGTTACCGTGTTCCATCTCCTGTAGTCCCTGCTATGCATCTGTACCATCTCTGTTCCGAAGGATCGAGCTCTCATCGAAGGTCACATCCCTACTGATGACAACCTTCTTCTCCAAGGGATTCCTAAGCCGATACCCCTTGATTCCATGCGGGTAGCCTAGGAACACCATCTTCTTAGACCTAGCGTCCAACTTACTCCGCTCCCCAGCACCAACATGCACATATGTCGTGCATCCAAACACCCTCCGATGGTTCAAGCTTATCTTCCCTCCAGACCATATCTTCTCTGCAATGCCTCCATCCAACCTAGTATGCAGTGACCGATTGACCAAGTAGCTAGCTGCACATACTGCACATATTGCTTTTTCCAACAGTGTTCTGTTTATCCTCTCAGCCATCCCTTCCTGTTGAGAAGTTTTCATTACCGAGAAGTGCCTTTTGATACCCCACTCATAAAATCTCTGGAACTTCCTGCTGGTATGTTCCTCGCCACTGTTCGACCTCAAACACTTCACACTCCTACCCTGCTCCTTCTCCACCTCAGCCTTCCAAATTCTGAACTTGGTAAAGACCTCTGATTTTTTCTTCATAAAGTAGATCAACTGCTTTCCTAAGAAATCATCTATCAAGGTAAAAAAATATCTGGCCCCATTCCTTGCAGAAACTGAGGCTGGTCCCCAGACATCCATGTGTACTAACTCTAGGGGTTCTGCACTCCTAGCTGTGCTGACCAAGAACTGCACACTCCTCTGCTTCCCCATCTGACATGGCTCACAGATCTTCATGACTCCACCACTCAGGTCCGAAAGTAGTCCTCTCTTGCTCAGTTCTTTCATTCCCTGTCTCTCATATGGCCTAGGTGGTAATACCACATCCTGTACACATTCCGAGGATCCTGTTCCACAGCTGCTGCTTCAGATTTCTCTGTCACCACAGAGCCCTCCAACCTGTATAGGTTGTTCTCCAGCTTTCTCCCTCTCATCACCATTATAGCTCCATTGGAGATGTTCAGAACTCCACTCTTGGCATGACTGTTGAAGCTGTATCCAGTATGCTTCAGGTACCCCAGTGACACCAGATTCTTCTTGAGTTCTGGGACATGCTTCACGCTGGTAAGAGTGCACACCATGCCATCAAACATCCTCACCCTCACTGTGCCAATCCCTGCCACATTGCAAGGGTGATCATCTCTAAGAGTCATACACCCCTTATCAACCTCTGTGTAAGTACTGAATCACGATCGGTTGGGAGTGTAATGATGAGAACAGGCTGAATCCAAGGTCCACATCTCTGTACTGTGACTGTGACCATTGATACCATCAAGAGATCATCCTTCACCTCCTGTCCTGCAACTGTACTCACAGACTCAGATCCTCCCTTTTCTCTCTTTTTCAACTTAGGACAATCCTTTTTAAAATGTCCTACCTCACCACACTTATAGCACTTAGCCTTCTTAGACTATAACCGTCCCCTAGGCCTGCTCCTGTCCCTGCCTCTGCCTGACCTTTTCCCAACTGATAGACCCTCCTGGGGAACGGCTTCCTTGGTCATCCTCTCCCTCTGCTCATTCGTCCGAAGCATCGAGACAATATCTTCATAGAATAATGTCTCCTTCCCGTAGAGCAGCGTCGTGACCAATGAGTCATGTGATATGGGCAGCGAACACAATAGCAAAAATGCCTTAACTTTCTCCTTCATCTTGACCCCGACATTTAGCAATTCATTGCTTATCTAGTCGAACACCTAGATGTGGCCCAGCACATCTCCACCTTCTGACATTCGAAGGCTATAGAGGCGCTTCTTCAACATCAACTTGTTGCACATATTCTTCTCCATGTAGAGGGCTTGCAACTTCGACCAGAATCCCTTCGGGGTCTTCTCCTCTAGCACTGAATAAAGGACGGAATCCGCCATACATCCCCTGATCATTGAATATGCCTTTTTCTCCAACGACGTCCACTGCTTATCTATCATCCCATCTGGCCTTTTCTTCAAAGCCAGATCTAAACCTTGTTGCACAAGAAGATCTCTACCCGGACTTTCCATATGGAGAAACTTTCCTTCGTGTCAAACTTTTCAAAATCTATTTTTATGCTACTACTCATGGCGATATTTCAACCAAACAAAAATAGCACAAAAATAAATTTTAGAAAATTAAGTACCTTGATGGACCTTGTTGAAATTATTTCAACCCTTGAAGATCTCCAAACAACTTCTTCTTATTTCTGAACCAACCAAGCTCTGGTACCACTTGTTGGGGTTTAGTCCTGATGAACAGCAGTGGGATCAACCTCGCTGGAGAAGTAATCTGGGCTTTTACCCTTTGTTGCCAATGATCAGGTTGGTGCAATGGTAATACATTGGTTCTTGAACTCCTTGATCTTGGGTTCAAAACTCCACAGCCCCCTTTATTCCTAAAGATTTATTTTAATAAATAAATCTTTTGTATTCTTGATTTTCTACTTTGCTGGATTGCTGACGCTCCTCCCTTCTCCACGTGACCGCTGGCGCTCCTACTAGAGATTCCATTTATTCCATTTGAAAAGAGAGAGAAGATAGGAAGAAGAAGATAGGGCTGCCTCCCTGCGATGAGAGAAGGGAGAAAAATAATCTGTTTTTTATTCCTTCAAACCCTAGAGACTAGAGTTTAAATACATCCACGAAGTGGGCCAGACCCAGATTCAACAAAAATTTCCATGGACTAACCCAATGAGATTAAACTAATCCCCAAGCCCGTGTACACCCGTGACTTGATTTAATCTCAACTCTTGGACTCAAATCCAGCCCAATACAAGTTAGCTCCTCTGGGCCTTGATAGCACCACACCAGGCCCAATACTGATTGCGGCCTGAATTATTTTTAGACTCTAGTTTTAGGCCTAGTCTTAAACCCAATTAGCTCAGGACTAGCACATGATCCAATCTGAAATTGGGCTACTCAATGGGCCATGGGTCAACTTAAGCCTACTTCTAGCCTTACTCCTGTGTAATCTGGCAATCTAAGTAAGTAGTTTGGACTTCATTTGATCAAATATATACTATTCCTCCAAACCATTTTTCAAGTACCATAATCATTACTTAGCAAGGAAATGTGTAGCAATGACATGAGCAGATGCTAAAATATAGAGATAAATTTAGCCATCTCATTAATACAAGATTGCCTTCACAAATCCTGCTTACCATTGGTTTTTATTTGAGGTCCAGCCCTTCATAATGGAATATTTTAAGCAAACATTTGTCCCTTATTTTTCTTTTCCTTATAATTTCTTTTCTTACCATGATTTCACCAATAATTTCTTGTAATGAGTGTACTCAATTCAAGATATTAAAGCTGGTGAGATAGGAGGCATCCCACCTATCTCGCCCATTCCTATGGAAAAACAGGAATAGGGAAGAAGAGGAATAAAAATAGAGAAAGGAGGGGAAGGAGAAGGGAAAAAAAAAAGGAAAGAAAGACAAAAAGGGAAAGGAAGGAAAGGAAAGAGTAAAGAGGGGAAATAAAGAGGAAGAAAAATGAAAAAAGAAAGGAAAGAGGGAAGAAAAGAGAAACAAAAGAATAGAAAGAAAAAAAAGAAAAATGAAGAGGAGATTATATCAGGATGGCCATCAGGATAGGACATGACAATGGGACATCTTGTTCTGTAGAGAAACCAAAACTATCTCATCCTACGGAATCTACAACCTTGATTCAATTTACATATCTCCAGATCCACAAAAGTTTTCCTTGCCTTATCCTTTTGGTATTATTCCTATTATTGTTCCAAAGTTTCCATTGGAACTTTATACTTAGTTTTGCAATTCATTTGATCTAACTTCCTCTTCTGTGTTAGCTTTACCATATGCTTAAGGGCTTGCTTCACCACCCAACATATTACTATATAAAACAAAGCCGTTTTTGTGGCTATCTGATGTTTCACATTTTCTCCACATCCTTTTAGGAAATATGATCTTTTAGTGAGACCTATCTGTTAGAATAGTATTAATCAGTTATTGCTAATTTAGATTTATGATGTTAGAGTAAATCGGCACTGAATGCTTTGGCACGAACAGTTCTCATCTCATGAATGTGAATATTTATTGTTTTGAAACTTTGAATATACCATAAGATTTAGATGTTTCCTTTTCTGTAATGCTGATGTATTTTATGCAAGTAGGAAGACATCATTTGAGTTCTTTGAGTGTCAAAACATTTAATGTCAAGTAAATGAGAGGGTTTTAGTTTTTGATTCCCTAATTGAGGAGTCCCTTGTGATGTATGGAATATAATGTCTGCATTTAATTGGATTCACTCAACACAACTGCTTGCAACTCAAATGGTTCTTGGCGGTTCTGTCCCATGGATGTGGTGGTTGTGGGTTGTAATAACTCTTCCACTGGCTTCAGACCTTGCTTTGAAACATCCATGCTAATTCTGTGAGCCTAAGAGCAGAGATGGAAATATAGATTTTACTAGATTGTCATAAGTTCTCTCTTCCATTCTCAAGCACGGAAGTAGCTTGCCGGTGCCTGGTCAACCCTTCAAGAGCCAGATGAGATTATTCTTATGGAGTTGATTGTGCAGGGAAAAGACAACAAAAGGTTGGAAAGGCCTCGAGGACATGGTGCGAAGATTGTTTCTCCTCACACCAATAATCTTGCAATGGAAAATAAAAAGGTAGGCTTCATTCTCATTCATAGTGATCGGAGTCGGACTGGATATCGACCAAGGGACTGGGTACAATGATTCAATGCTCTAATCCATGCATCAATGGTCGAACTGCATGACTAATTAAAATTAAAAAACATGTTTCATAATGATAAATAAAGATATTTTCTTAGTAAAATTCAACTAATTTGGTAGCTTTAACATTTAAATTCTTAAAATTGAGTTATTTAAACTACAATAGAATATAATATCCACATTAATACTGAAAATTAATCTTAGATTTCTTTTAAAAAAGTACTGGAAAATCCTCAAAATTGGTTAGAGAAAGAGAGAGATGAGAGAGGAAGTTAGATTGATTTAGAAAAAGAGGAAGGAGGGATTTAGTCAAAAAAAGATGAAAAAGGCCCTAAACGTAACACAGGGATCGGTAAAAAAGCCGATTGGTTCATTTGGTTTGCCAATCAGAGCAGCCAATCCGGTCCGGGTGTGACATGTTCCCATGTATCCAGTGATCATTATTAGAACCATCTCTTTTTGCACTAGGTATTAGTGGCTGGCAGACATAAGATGGCTGATAACTGCTGGTCAACTCATTCCCACAACTGTCACACCTTTTGACACTTCCACAAATTAACAGCATTATCTTGTGGAAAATAGGGCTCATGCATCTCTTTCTGATCACTGTTACCCTTAAAATTGCAGGCATTTCCAACACGGACTGATGCGCAATCGAATGGCAGGAGGAAACCCCTAGTCACTAACAGGTCACAGGATGAAAGGAAGCCAAAGTATGCCACTCTTTTGCACCCTATGAAGCTTGATCTGAGGCCTTACCATTTGTGTTTTTGTGTTCTCGTCTTTCCCTTAGAACGATATTATTTGGTTGTGATACAGGCAAGGAACACCACGGTGGCGATAACTTTCCCATTAGAAGGAAGTATGGCTGCTGCATTCATGCCTGGTGAACTAGTATCAGCACCCTTCTGCTGATTGTTGTTACAACATCTCTGCTGAGCATTGTTACGATCTTGTTGTTACAGCGGGAACTTCTGATAACATGCTGTCTGCCTTAAATGCTGAAGTTAGATCAGTTGCTTCGCTGGAACTGGCATTAGCTATTTTAAAGATAATGTACAGCCAATAGAGAATGTATGTACTAGGTGGAGTATATTATTAGACTGCCAGACTTGTAGTTTTGATGGATGTTGTGGTGGTTATGTAAATGGGAATGGATGATACGTTTGAATGAAGCATTTGGCAGGAAAAAGTTGTCATTGTAGTTATCATTTTTAATTTTAAAATAAAGTACAATAGTTAACCGGGCCGAATAGACTCAGAAACAAATGGTTCATCTTTCTAATGCAGGTGAACTAAACCATATTAGGCCGAAGCATCTCAACTCATGGATGTGGGTGAAACAACTTTCATCAATTCCTAAAACGTGTTTCGCATGTGCTTCGTTTCATGGATAACATTTCCATGAACTGTAAAACATAATGAGTACAAAACTCTGAACATATACTGTTTTTTCCTTCTATCTTCTTCGATAATGCCAGCGAAAACTCTTAACATATACTGTAAATGGCCGGATTTACAGAGGACAGGAGGGGAGGCAGGAGAGACAGAGGGTTACAGGGCTCCCCTAGGAATATCACGCTGGTTCTGGCCATAATTGACCATGGAGTTCAGCTGACATGATTTTTTTTTTTTTTTTTTTTTTTCGCTTCTCTTTGCAGAATTGCTTTTGAAAAGCTTAATTCACTGGAAATTATATTATGCTGAAGTATTGTTAAGAGTGGTGGCAATTTAATGTTGTAATATTGCTATGCTGTGCTAAGTTACGGCCGGATTAAGGTCAGATCTTTCGAATGAATCCAAACTTGGACATGGGGCCATTAGTTTGTTCAAGTCTATGTCTTGATCCAAACCCTACTACATGGTTGAACTATTGCATAACCTTGCAAGATTTCTCATGAACTTTCTTCTGGGACCTCATCGCTTATCTCAAAGAGTCCACAGCACGCTGCATCCTCTGCATCCCATCATACCGCGGACAAACTTTTGGGCTAATAAGACCTCTAGGTTCACCTTGCTCGTTCAAAACAGGGGAACCATGAGAACACTTTTTATTTAAGGAGTTACTCTCTAATTGTTTCCTTCCATCGAGGGATTGTTTCCTTGAGATATTATTTGTTTGACAGCAGAATTAGCTTGTGAGATTGTGACACTCAGAAAATACCCCAAAATTAGTAAATAACCAATATTTAACCGATGTTCATGACAATCCATTACAGCTCTTGATGGTAACAGTTGTATGCAGGAACTACCTTCACAAGCTTCTGAAGAGCTGGTATCAGAATGATGCTGGTTGGATGCTGGTTTAGGATTAATTCTAATATAGGAGATGTTAAATTCAGGAGCTCAGCTGTGGTATTTTATAAATTTTTTTAAAAAAATAATTTTTAATCTCACTGTTAAAAGCCTCATTCAATGTCATTAACTTTTTGCATCATCTTTTATGCCATTTTTTTTTAGCATTATTCATGTACAGGTGTAATGCCCAAGTCCCTGATTCAATTAAAAAAAAACTCAAAGTCAATGAATAGCAAGTAGAGTTGAGTTATAAACATATAACATATTTCTTTCCCATCCAATATAAGATTAAATTTGGGTATTACAATCTTCTCCCTTCTAATAGGACGTCCTCATTGCATGCCACAAGCTAGGTAGATTGGGTCGTTGGTGCTGCAGGGTAGACCTATGCTATGGACAAAATCTACTCTCGAGCGAATCATTGGTGCTACTGCAAAAATGGCTTCATACCATGTTAGGACTTTATCACTGCCTCATGGGTAGTCCTTTTTTTATTCCCATTAACTCCTGCACATTCGAGGCTTTAATACCATTTATAACACCCTATACTCACTTGCTAGCCTAAGTAACTCCATAAGCCGACCGAAATCATATAGCCCTAATATCCAACTGAAAGTTAATGAATAGTAAATGAATTTAAGTTATAAGCATATAATATATTTTATTTTTAATTTAATATAAAATTAAATTTGGGGTATTATAATCAATAAAATATTATAAAAATTCTAAATTTATATGTGAGGACCCGTCATTCATTTTATTTTGTCAAGGTGATGTTTGAAAAGCAATGCATTTGTTTTGAATAATCTGAAGTCTGCGTAACCAGTGTTTATATATATATTGATACAGACGGATCACACAAATCTAACATGAGATAATTCAAAAGATAGAGGTAGGCACTGGGCTATGCCGCCCATGGACCGGCACAGCCCGGCATGTAACGGGCCGTGCTTGGCACAGCACGGCCCGTCGTGCCGGCACGATGGGCCAGCACGGCATGGCCCATCGTGCTGGCCCGCCGTGTCAGCCCACCGGCCCGCCCGGCCCATCAATGCCTAATAATTTTTTTAAATTATTTTTTAAATAAATTAAAAATTATTGGGATATGAAGCTAGAAATTAATATGAAGCCACCTTAATGGTGGGCGGTTTGGCATAGACCCCTACCAATTTATTAATTTAAATTAAAATGGTACATAAGGTAGTGTTTGATAGCCCAAAAGCTATCCCTGAAAAATGTACAGGATAGCATTTATCCAGAGGATAGCTGAGGGAATAAGCACCTTTTTAAAATTACAAGTTTGCCATCAAGGGATAACTTTAGTTGTTCTGGTTCCCTAAGGAATAAGTTCAGGGGATAACTCATGGTTAAACATCGGTTATCCCCTCTGGTTAAACTTTTTTAGACCTATCCCCTCTAGTTATAGCATTGGAAATAAGAGGTGATATCCAGGGGATATCCTCCCTTATCCCCCATATCAAACACTGCCTAAAGGGAGGGGGGCTAGGTCTGACCTCCAAAATATAATAAGAAAAGAGAAAAAAATAGAGATGACTTACTTTAACAATTAAAAAAATATTATTAGAAGTGAAACCTATATTATTAGAATTAAAATCAATTCAAGCCTTAGGAAGACATAAGTGTAGGGAGAAATAAACTCTGAGGAATGCATATTTTAAAATTTGATAACTATTATCAATACAGAAACTAAAAGATTACATATTAATCTATCTAATATGCATCAAGATCATATCTTTGCCTTATATATAGGATCGCTTGATCTAAAATATGCATATAAATAAATCATCAAGATCATATCTTGATCCTCAAGGTAAAAAGTCATACTTCTTGTCTTGAAGCATGCCTTAAGATATAGGGATCATATCACTTACCTTAAGGGCAGTTGGTAAATCCTTTTATGTTCTGTAGCCGTTCAATCGCTCGGCCTCTAGTATCGTCCACGCAAAGCTCCGAATGATCGGATTTTTGGGAGTGCTAGCTCATGGAAAAACAACTTTGCTGATCTAGAATCCTCCCACTTGAATCTTCAAACTTTGCTGATATAGAATCCTCCCACTTGAATCTTCCTCCACCCACTTGAATCTTTCTCAAAGATCCACCACGCTTCCGCTAACACCAGAATCACCAGGATTTTCTATTCTAACCTTTTAGAATTTCAATCCATGACATATCGTGAATTGTTGTTCTATGTAATCCGGTGAGGGATGTCCTCTATTTATAGTCTCATTTTAGCCAACCCATTGAATTCTAACATTTAGAATTTCATCGTTTGATAAAAAGCAAAGAGACGCCGAACCAAAGAGGCGCGGCGTTTGGTTAATTCTGACGTTCGGTGAAAACCAAAGAGTCGCAATGTTTGGCTAATTCCAACGTTCGATGAAAACCAAAGAGTCACAATGTTTGGCTAATTCAAAGAGGTACATGAATTCTAACACTTAGAATTCCAACGGGAGAAGATTAATGTCAGGCATTAAATTCTATATGAGAATTTAATCTCTTATGAGATGAGATTTTAGCCATCTCATCATGTGAGATCCTTATGCAAGAGGTTTGGGTTCAGGTGATGGTTTAATCTGTTCTGAATTTATTGGACTGAACCCACATAGATCATGGTCCTAGCCCAAATTAAATTTGGCTAGTCCTGAATCTATTTAAATCCAAATCAAGTCTAATTTCAAATCAATATTTGAAATTGACTAGTCCTTCTAATAGACTTAAACCAAATTGACTCTTATTCACTTGTACTTAACACAATTGAGATAAGTCAATCAATCAAATTGATTAATTAAATCATATACGATTCTCAATCGTTGATCAGCAAATAGATTATCCTAGGAACTTCTATGCGTGGACTCTCTAAGTTTGAACCTAAGCCGGTAGCATAGAAACAACTTTCTATACTAATCGATGTGCCCATCTAGCAATGGAACCTAACGTCCGGATAGGTCAAGAGTTGCCGAGCAAACTCCAAGAACCCTAAGAAACAATTACCGTATAATTCATCCTCTTGACCACAAATGCTAAGGATGGCTTAAGAGCATGTCAACTCTAAATAGCAAATCCATAAAGTGATTTCAATTTTAGTGATCATGTGACTTTCACATGAAGTGCCTTGGCCAAGGTCTTGCTAAATTGAAACACAAGCATTTCTCCTTTTAACGGAATAGGTCAAATTTCATCTTGATCCACAACTGACTACCACAAGTACTTGACTGCACCCAGTAACCTTTCGTAGCTGGATTAGAAATCCAGGTGGTCCGACACCTAAGTACAATGAGTTGCTTGTAAGCCACTAGTTGTGATCTTCAGGTCTGAAGGATACTTATACCTATATCTTCTCGGATTAACTCTTGACAGTAGAGTATCCAGAAATGAGTCACGTTCGATGAAATGTACTCCTACACTTTCACCTGTATGTCATACCAGTGTCTCTACACTCCTTGGTTAAGAGGACAACCAATAAATATGATATACAACGTCCTATAATTGATAGTACTATGGCCCTGTCATAGTATCATTTGGTCGCGAACTCTTTTAAGGACCTTCAAAGATAAATCCTCCTTTATCATGAAGGAAGATCCTGAGGCTTCATTACCATTAGGAGTTTTAAGAAGATGTTCTTGTAATGAATAAACTGCCAAATAACTTTTCTTAATATATTAATTTATATACAATTTACATTATCACAATCATCAAATGATTGGCTTTAGGATACAATTCCCAACAATAAGGCTCATACAAAAGGCCTTGTTAAAGCACACTCTATGCTCCAAGAGCATCAATCTCAGCTTCTCTCATGTTAAAAAATACTTTATGCATCGATTTTCAGTGCACAAAGCGCGCACCGGATGCGCGGCGTTTGCAAGTCTGGTCCTCAGGCAAGTCCATAAGGTGATTCCTGGGCCTACCGTGCTCTTTAGCTGGTTTCGCTCAACAAGAGCACGGTTAACGTCAAGAGACCAGACTTTCTTGCTTGACTCGTTCATGATGCGTACAGTACACCAGACGACCTAGTCTTTCTTATAAATTTGAGTCTTCATGAGAATATCTAAAGTTAGTATGTTTTGTCCTTTTTGTTGTTTTTTTTTTCCTTCTGATGTCGTTAAATTATGAATAAATGGACAAAGTTGAAGAGGGTGTCATTCAAACGTGCAGCACGCCTTAAATATAATAATGCAAATGTAACAAAAAAAGATATATACTAGTTATGTATTACTACAAATGTGACTCACAAGTTATAGTCGATTACATACAATAGTTAGAACTAGACTTGCAGACTTTAACACAATTAGAAGATTGGACCAGTAGCTTAATGATCCAATAGATGGATCAATGGTTGAATAGTATAAATAATCAAAAGAAATAAACTAAAAAAATGATTCGTAAGGAAATAGATATAATTTTTTAATAAAATTTAATTAATATGATAGCTAAAAAATAAATTCTTAAAATTAAATTATTTAAATCCTAAATTATTTTAATAGAATTATATTTTTTTATATTGATAATTTTATCTTCATTCTAAAGATATGAGAGTCAATTTTGTTTTTTTTTCATGCATGATCATCTCTAATTACATATAAAAAACTATTGTTTAAAACTATTTTTTATGCAACTAAACCTATAAAAAGTTAAAAAATGACCTTTGGATAACTTTGTTTAAAAAATTATATTATTTAATTTTATGCATGATCATCGAGGACCATGCCTAGCATGATTATTTTTAAAAAAAAAAAAGACTGAGTTAATAATTTTGTAAAAAAAATTTGGCATGAATGGATGTGCCTAGCATGGCACGACCTGAGTCCAGCATGGCCCATGATCCAAAATGAGCCATATGTCGTGCCGGATCGTCAAAAAAAATTTAATGGACCCTAACATAGCTCGTTAATTTGGTTAGCCTGATGGGCTTGAGTCATGCCGTGCAGCGGGTCTACCAAATGATCAAAAATAATAAATAAATAAATAAATAAATAATAAATAATACGAGAGGGAAGAATTCTATCTCCCAGTCAATGGAATGCTGTGCCCGATAACCAAATACCAGCGTTTATTCGACGGGCGCTGATAGCAAGTGATTTTGACATAATGAGCTGGCGACTGAGACCTCTACAAACTTTTCCCAATTTTAAAAAAGATTTTATCCCGATGTGATCACATATAATTATTATGAACTTAGAATCAGTTTACACTTTAAGTTTTTTATGCGAGTTTAATCTTGCTTGCGTTAACTCTCCTCAGTCATACCCATCCAGCTGGGAAGCAGAGATGCAAAAATACCGCTGACGCAGTTCATTGACAAGTTGATTTACAGAATATAAACAAACCATCACAATGATGCTATCTGGGTAATATTAATATAAATTTTATCCCCAAAAAATATATCATTTAGATCATGAACTTTGGGGCTTACACTTCTTTTAACTTCAATTACGAATGTTTATGTTGTTTTTAACACCCAGAAAACCCATCATCCGATGGCAAGGGGATGGCATCTGAAGCAGAGACGTTATATCATCGATGATCAACTCCAATCCACCAATGTCAGCGTGCAGACGTAAGGGCAGACCCTAATAACCCGTGACTTTTAGAACGTCTTCAGTCTTGTTTTTTTTTGCCAGTTTCTTTGCTCTAGATAGACTTGGTGTATTTTTTTTATCTAGAACCAAAGAATTTTGATGTCTCATTTTGACTGGTCAATAAAAAAAATAAATAGTTTGTTGATTTATCTGATTTTGTCACATCACTTATGTTAAATTAAAGATATCAATGACCTGATTCAACGGTTAACTTAACGGATCTAATCCGAAACCGATAATTATATTTTGGAATACCCAACATTTGCTTAGCAGAAAAGAATGGGCAATTGAAGGGTGACATATTGGATGGTAATAAAATTAATAAATGTCAACTTGAGAGATTGGAGAATAGTTTATAGGTAAGTGATGTTTGTCTAATTTATTCAAAGGAGTGATATCAGAAGAAATTTTTTTTGCATATTTCTTAGTTCAATTTTATTTTAATTATAAGAAATGTACATAATTATATTTTGAGAATGGTTATTATATAATATCACAACCTAGTGCATATAGTTAATAGAATATAATAGAACAAAAAAATTATATTTTTAGATGAGTCTGCTTTCATAATATTCAGCCTCGAGCTAGCTTTATAATGCATTCTAAATAACATAAAACTAAGATTTGATAACAAATTCATGATTAATTTAATAAAAATATTTTGCTACAAGCAAAATTTAAAAAAAAAATAAGTTAAGAAAAAACAAGTTATGAAAATATTAGAAATATAAAAATAGAGATATACATCATGCTTTCTTTTAAAAAAATTATGAAATCATCATTAAAAGATAAGCACATGCTTTTTTTTTTTTTTTTGTGTCTTTGGGAACACTCAGCACTTGTGCCCATATCAACGTGCATATTAAAAACAATATTGTAAAAATATTTATATTTAAAACACGTAGATCCAAATTTTAACAAACAGATTAGCTTCACTGCAGAGACTTTGCTAACAATATTGTAAAAATATCAACGTGCATATAAAAACAATATATATATACAAAGCGTGATCTTGTTTTGGCTCCGATGAAGGCCAGCAGGTCAAATGATGTTATCCTGTTATCTGTCATTCAAAAGCGTCAATTACGATGAGAGCAAGCGTTACCAAGGACGTCAATGGCTTCTAGAACTGTGCCCCATTAAAATTGGAAAATGTAACTGTTACCGTATTCTAAAAGGACTCTAGCTAATATTCTTGAAAGGTATGTTTGAAATAGAAGGTTAAGAGAGGATAGTCATGAAAGGTATGTTTGAAATAGAAATGTAATTGTTACCGTATTTTAAAAGAACTTTATGTTCTTTTATTTTGCAGCAAATTATGTATTCTGACTTTTTAGGTTTAACTCACGCCAGACTGGTGTGATCGTCCGTTTGTAACAAAAAAATATAGAAGGTTAAGAAAGGATATTCATACATATTTTAAAAGGACCTCAGCTAATATGAAGGCTATATTTAAAATAAAAATTAAGAAGATATTAAGAGCATATTCTTTTTATCTCTATAAGCTATATAACTATATACGATAATTCTGAAAAAGTTTAATCAGAAAGATAAACTTATTCCCTATGGACCTCAGGAATAACTAGCGCTATTCTTTGATAGCAAAACTGTTATTTAAAAAAGATGATTATCCCTTCAGCTATCCCCTGAATAAATGCTATCCTATAGACTTATCTAGGGATAGCTTTTAGGAACCAAACACTGAGCTATGTTTGAAATTGAGGATAAGAGGATATCTAGGGGATATCCCTTCTTATGTGTCCAAAAGCTATAACTATAGAGGAAGTTTAACCAGAGGGGATAACCCCCTAGACTTATTCTCTAGATATACCAGAAATAACTAGAGCTATCCCTTGATGGCAAAGTTGTTATTTAAAAAAGATGGTTATTCCTGAGCTATCCCTGATAAATACTATCCTGTATACTTATCCAGAAATAAATTTTTGGAAACCAAACACTACTAAGGTATGTTTGAAATAGAGGATAGAGCGGATATCCCACTTATTCGCAAAAGCTATAACTACAAAGGATAAGTCTGTAAAAGGTTATCCAAATGGGTTATCCCCTGAACTTATTCCCTAGGGAATTCAGAAATAGCTGGAGTTATTCCTTAGAGTAAATTATTATTTAAAAAAAAATTATTCCTTTAGTTATTTCGGAATAAACTCTATCTTTGAGAATCAAACACTTAAAAGGAACCATGGCTGGAGGATGTCCCCCTGGACTCTCTCTTTCCTAACTTATTTTAATGCTAGCACTAAAACAATTGCTTCCATCTCCTCCTTGTGAAAGATCAGGAACCTATCTATCTTAGATCATCAATTTCTTTCGCTTGCTATCGTGCTCTCAATCATCTCAATGAATGGAGTTAGAATCTATTCTTTTGCTCCGAATAACAATAAAGATCTTTCCATTTGAAAATCATCAGAGAAAGGTTAGTAATCAATTAATTCCTACAAATTCTTAACCAATCAAGGCACAACTTGGCTCATTAGTAAGGTGATATGGAAAGCGGATGTAATATAATTTTATCTCATTCTCTATAAATAATATTAGTTCGTAACTTCTCTAGATGAATGAATATGCTTCTGTCATTAAACGCCTTATATATCCTGAATCTGACCTTAAGATCTACGGCATGACAACAAAGGTTCCTGAAAATATTAAAATCATCAATCACTTAGTTGGCCTTTCATGATAGATTGCAGACTAGAGATCGGTTGATGCAAGATGTCGTATGTATGGAGCCCAATATGAGACAATCCAACATCTCCTCTCTTGTCCATTGGCCTCAAAGCATTTTGATCACGATCCTTGACAAAGCCCGCATATCATCTTAGCCCCATGATCTTCATCAGATGTGGACCGATTAGAAAGATATGTCTATTTCAATGGTATTCAGAGTGGCTCTAATGGAGCAAGAAACTCAAAAAAATTTAGAGTATCAATGGCTTCTGTCAAATTATACTTTATCTTGGATGCCCTATTCCTGATTGGAATAGGGCCTTATTCCATGCTATTCCCTCAAACAAGCCAAAAAAAAAGGTGGTGAGCCTCCTAGGAATTGATATTCAGGTCAAATATCTTTATTCTAGAATTCATATTCCATACTCCCCCATGGAATAGCCATATTCCAATTTACCGTATTCCAAGGGTAGTGGCTGAAAAAAAAAATGACTATTACCCCCTCTATCGAAAAAAAATTATGATATTAAATATAAAGGAGGAAAAGATGTAACCTTGGCTAGCCGTTACTAATATATGTACATAACAATATCTACCGTAAAATGATAATGGTATAATCCACTTTTCTCTTGCTATCCGTTACTAATATAGGTACATAACATGCAAATTTTTAACAGATCATAATAATAAATTAATTAATAAAAAATAATTTATTTAAATAATTACATTAATAAATAAATTATTAATTCATTTTTTCTTATCGTTTGGTCAAGAGTATTTTTGATATTTCTAAAAAAATTATCTATTCCTAATGAAATACAGGCTTATTCTCATATCATCCAAACATCATTTGAGATAATATTGTATTAATTGCACTAAAATAAGGTGAAATACCATATTTCAAATCAAATAGAAATTTGAAATAATAAGGAGAATAAGCTTTTCTTGAGAAATTCATATTTCTATCTCTGTAATAACTTTTTGGCATCCAAACACTACCATATATGTAAATATATCGGCACTTTTGAATCTTGGAATGCCTTCTAAATATAGAGAATTCGCAAGGCTGATTCCCTCCTCCTAAAAAAATCTTCTCTTCCTTCACACCCCCTTAATTTCTGGGAATTCTTTCTCTTGTAAATTTTGTCCGAATTAGTAAAGTGGAGTACATCCCCTGTTCAGACTAGTCAAAGGTGTGGGCGTGAGCTTTGCTTTTATTCTCCCTGGGGCGGCTCGGTCTAAATCTAGAGCTCTGACCGCTTGTATTCTTCTCTTTGATAGGTTGAATAGCTGGAACAGAGTAGAATAAGAAGAATAAGACGGCTTTGAGAGCTTATATCCTTCTCCGAGCTACAGCCACCGCTCTCTCGGAAGCTCTCCAAGTTTTCTCCCTTCACCACCGCAGTGATCGGCTCACGAAGGTCCGTTTCTTTATCCTTGATCTTCTTTTGTTTCTCATTCATCCATTGGATGCGTTGTCTCTTGCTCTTGTTTGTTGAATTATTCTTTCTTTCCTTTCTTTTTTGCCATTCATTACTTCATTTCTAGTGGAGATTGGTTTTGTTTCAGTTTAATTGAAACATAGAACCATAGGTTTATATATGCATAAATTTCTAATCAAACGAACTTTGAGAGCTGTTTTTTTATGTTGGTTTTGAGGGCAACTTGGGCTTTAGACTCCATGAAAACCTTCAGTTTTCCAACCCAAACAATATAAATATATTTTCTTCTTATGTTTCAAGTACTGCCAACTCCCAAATGAGAGGGCAGCAGGGGAAGAATATAATTTTTTATTACGGTTCTGAAGTTGTGTTTGTGTTTTAGAACACGTATTTACCAAAGCCTTCGTTAAGCTACTCTTGAGCTGCTCAAATTCAGCTAAAAATCAAATGGATTTGCTTAATTTTGGCTCAATCATAGAACACGTGAGCTTGAGCCAGGACTACCATCCTCAACCTCGATTTATTTACAACCTTAAATTCGATTGACCAAGACGATTTGAGTCCAAAAAAAATTATTTCAGATTTGACAAAAAAAATATAAATTTTCATTATATTTTTGAATAAACAGTATTACGGCTTTATAGTATATAAGAGCTACAAAATAAAAAAAAAAAAAACTATCTTTACACAAATAAAGGAAATAATCTTTATAGATTAGGACTTAGCTACCTACATGAAAACTACCTCTACACAAATCAAGAAAATAATCTCTAGAAATTAGGACTTAAATACTTACTTGTAAATTAGAAAATATAATTATATTATTTTATTAAAAAAAATTAAATTTTTAGATTTTTAGCACCGAATCTCAATAGATGCACTGAATTTGAAAATATTAGTTAACAAGCACTAAATTTGAAAAGATGCATCAAATCTAAAGAGATTCGTCAATAAGCTCTGAACATGAAAAGATGCACCAAACCTATAATGATGGACTGAATATGAAGAAATTGATCAATAAGCATCAAATATGAAGAGATGCATCGGATTTGAAAAAAAAAAAAATTGTCTAACACCATATGCACTAAGTCATTGGCTTGAGTTCAATAATAATCTCAATCCATTCATATGTATTGGGGCATGTGGTTGGATCAAATCTAGATTTCGATTGATGCAAGATGGAACAAAAGTAGACCATTTATTCTATTGAAAAACGAATGATAAGACAAATAATAGGTTGAGCTGCTTCAGAATTTATTTATTTTTCCCTTTGTGAAATAAGTTATATTTTTGATCTAGATCCAGTTTAGTGGTCAAAAAATCAAGATGGACTTGGACTTACCTAAACCAACAATTAGTTAAATCAATCCGTTTGCAACCCTACTCATTTCATCAAATGTAGCCAATTAGCTTCTTTGTAAGGTTTATACTATTTTAGAATTTCTATTGTCAAGCTTGTCTCATTTAAGTGCTCACCCAAGATGGTTTTCCTTCTCAAGGTGGCAGTGGGATGGAGCTAGCCATCCAATCTTTATATCCTTTTTCATCAAAAAAATAATAATTTTATTTATTCTTATTCTATTTTTTTTTTTTCATTC
Organism: Calamus simplicifolius; assembly: GCA_900491605.1. Taxonomy (NCBI): domain Eukaryota; kingdom Viridiplantae; phylum Streptophyta; class Magnoliopsida; order Arecales; family Arecaceae; genus Calamus; species Calamus simplicifolius. The sequence goes on along the minus strand of UESW01001755.1, from coordinate 293,386 downwards.
TTATACTTCTTATCAACTTAATACTCAACTCAACTCATCTAAGCCTTTTTTTTTTAACTACATAGGTCGACTACATGAATCTGCTTTCTTCACTCTACTCTATTCAATACTAAGTCGACATTCAAATTACAAATAGTTATATTATTTTTAATTATTTCTATCCATATCTCTATCATGATTCATGAATTGTTAAAAGATCATTCTTTCTAACAAAAACATCTAAAGGTTTTTATTGTATATGTCCAAATCACCGTAATCGATTTTCTCTTATTTTATCTTCAATTGAGGCTGCTCTTATCATTTCTTATATGTTTATTTTAATTTTATTTTTAAAATTTTACTATATATCATCTAAACATACGTATTTTTGTTATACTTAATTTATTCATATAATATTTCAGTATTATCCAACACTCTATTTTATATAGCATAACTGATCTAATAGTAATTTTATAATTTTTTAAATAATAAATAAAATATTATTATTTAAATTCTTACTTTATTGATTGAAATTGCCGTATGTACCCAATGGCTCTGGTTCCTAAGCTATGGCCGCATATATTCTGCTCTTAGATAGCTTGTCGAGTGTGAAGAGAATAAAACAAGACCACAGAGGCTTCGACAGTGTCAAGGGCCTGGGCTGCCGGCAAACCCACTGCTTCCTCTCTCTCCCTTCATCACTGTGATCGGCTGACAAATTAAGGTCAGTTCTTGACCCATGATCTTCTTCTTCTGTTTCTCGTTCATCACTTGGATCTGTGTCTCTTGCTCTTGTTTGTTGAATTACGAGAGAGATTCCGTTGTTTTTCCCCTCTTTTTTACCTTCACTAGATGTGGTTTGGATCCAATACGGTTCCATTTCTAAGCTTTTCTCTTCTTTTTTTTTTTTTTTTTTTTTTTCCTCCCTACCTTTAGCTGTTATTGTCGTTGAAGAATGAATTATATGTAATGTCTCCAGGGAGTCATATTTTGTCATGCACTGCTTCATTTTTAGAGGAGATCAGTTCTGTTTCAGTTTTAGTTGATTTATAGGACAATAGTTTTTATATGAATAGATTTCTAATCGATGAAATTTGCACCAAAATTATCACTTATTAGGGCTCTTTGTGCAAATTGCAATGCGTGATAGAGAAGTTTAATTTTTCCCCCTATTTTTTAAAACCTTTAGGTAGTGTTTGATAGGAAAAATATTATTCATGGATAAGTGTACGGGATAGAGTTTATCCCCTGGCTATCCCTAGGGATATCCCTTGGCTATTACATTGATCATATCAAATGCAAAAAGGTAAATCCATAGGATAACCTTTTTTTACTCTTATTTGGAGGGATAACCAGCTATTCCTACATTTTCTAGGAAATAAATTGAGGGGATATCCCATGGTTAACCGTGGATTATCCCTTTGGTTAACTTTATTCTCCGCTATTCCTTATAGTTATGGCTTTTGAAAATAAGAGGGAATATCCCCTGTATATTTCTTCTTATCCCCTATTTCAAATACTACCTTAAATTTAGAATGAAAGGGATGTGGGTGAAGCAGAAAGGCTCCACTAATCCAAATTATGCAATGATTGTAAGCTTCATTGTTCTTACTTGCGCTTGGATGTAGGTCAAAGACGGTTCTTTTTTTATAAAAAATAAAATAAAAATAGAGCAATTGTTTTTATTAAATTATCTATATGATTTTTTTTTTTTGCTAAAAAATTATGGTCTTTTGAGGTATTCAAGTACTCCTTTATAGAGGATAAAAAAATATTCTATAATTTTTTGTTTTTAAAAATATCTAGTATGGAGTTAATTTTTTAAGAAAATCTTTTCAATCGCTAACCTAAATGGTAGGTTATAGAAGTTAAAGGTAAAAAATATTTTTAATATAAAAAAATAAAATATTGGAACCAGTAAAACTTTTATACACTTCATTCGCAAGTAGAACTTTTATTCATGATATGAAAAAGAGCTGAACATTGCATTAATAGAACTCTTACATACTTGATTCATAAATACAATCAAACAAAATTAGTAAAATAGTATTTACATTCTTAAATTTACATTAAAAATTATTATTCATAATTTTTTTACTCTTTTTTTTTGACATAGATTTGGGTGTTAAAACCTTAATTTATTGGCAAGAAAAAAAGTGTAATAATTAAAATTATTTTTTAAGAATAAAATTATTATTAAAATAATTATTTTCTACATAAATTTTATTCTATATATTTATTTAAAAATAAAATTTTAAAAAACAAACCTAAACACGATTCCCTTCGTGTCCTTGAATCATTGCACCGGTGAACGGCTGGTGCACTTGCGTCATTGCACCGGTGGACGACGACTGGTTGTTGGCCGAAAGCGAGGTGCCCTTTCTTTCTTTTTTTTTTTTTTTTTTTTTTTTAATCCTCTTCTTCCGGACAACCGTCCCTCTCAGATGAAGAAATGGTTGCAGTTCGCTTTGGTGCAGATCTTTATAAAGGTGCAGATCTTTATTCCGTTTCTATCTTTTTTTCTTTTTTTTTTTTCTCTTTTTTCTTTTTTTTTTTTTTCTTTTATCTTTTCTATCGCTCATCGTTTGATGTTGACATGATGATTGAGATGGCAAGAAAAAAATAAAAGATAAATAGAATCAAAGGACACGTACACATACACAGTACATCACACTTAAATTTTTTTTTTAAATGATTTAAAATAGACTACTTCAGAAGTTTTCAGTCAAATAAGAAAAAAAAAAAAAAGATAGAAAGTGACAAGATATTCGTATAAAGCTAGAAATATCTTTTTAGTGGGGGAGAAGGATGAGTGATAACTCTTTTTTTAATCTTTTTCTAATATCTATATAGCATCATTATAAATATATATATATATATATGTGTGTGTTTGAGGGTTGGGTGTGTTGCAATTCAAAATCTTATCTAAAAGGTTAAGTAAAAAAATATATTTTTAACTTTTTGATTCTATATAAGTATATTAAACATTCATTAAAATATACTCTTATATACTTTTTTTTTTTTCATTCAAATCCTAAATATAAATTCAAATTCAATAGAATTCAATCACAAATAGGTAGGCTTCTCTACAATATTTCTAGATTCACATGGGTTATACAGGCTACATCTACTTTGCTTTTAGCCTTTTACATATCACAATCCAAAATTTTAGGCATAAAGATTGGTTAAAAAAAAAAAGTGTTGTTCAGGCTTTATGATAATGTTTTCAACACATAATCCATGTCAGACTAAATATTCGCTAGTTAAAATATTTTATAAATTTTTAATGAAAATATATTTTTGATTCCCAAACTTTCATTTAAAGTTCATTTTAATACTTAAAATTTTAATTATTATATTTTAAAAATATAATATTTTTAAAATATGAAGGGCTAAAGTGCAAAGGCTGAAATTTCAAGCGATGGTTCAAAGGCCAAAAGTATTTTTAACCTTGATTTTGATGATGGGATGCGTAAGTTCCGTGGACGCTACACTGGCCAAGGGGTCGCTTCCCTTGTCCACGCGCGCTTAGAGGGCTACTTTTTTTTTTTTTTGAAAAAAATCTTTGTGTACCACCTTTAATGCATAAAAATGCATTTGATCATGCATCCATAAGCGCATAGAGGCATGCTATAGCTCAATGAATCATGATATCGGTGCTCACACAAACGCACAATGATAATCACACATCAGAAGATGGTTGCATGTTCGATGCACGCCTTTGTACACCGCCTCCTTTGCACCATAGTTGTTAAAATCGGATGGGATCCGTCGATTGACTCGGTTGAACCAAAACCCAAGGCCAAACCGGTTCGATTCTAACATAAAACCAAATATGTAAGAGATCTAGAATAACTCAGTCAACCCATCCGGTTCACTCGTGAACTGATCAACCTGGTCTGAACCGGGTCACGTGTTTATCAATGCCGTTTCAAATTTTTTACCTTTAGTGTTTCAAATTCATGAGAGTTTATGTAGGGATGGCAATGGCCCATCCCGGACGGTCTATATATAATTAACGGGACAGGGAGGGATACTCGTCGGGTAAACTGATACCATGGGATATTCGTTTATCCGTTTAGGTTTATCTGTTTAGATAAGATGGAGACTAATGGAGATAATGATATTGATATATATAAGAGATTCTTCAACTCTGTGATAAGGAAGAAGAGAATGAAAGTAAGAAAGAAAATTAACAAGGGAAAAAAATCAGAAAAATAAGATTTTCAGTACAACAACGTATAAAAAATACATTCAAATTTCAAAGAAATAAATAAAGAGATATCTTTTTAAAGAGATGAGTATAACAGAAAAAGAAAAAGGTGTTGAGGGGATCGATGGGGCAGCGATTGACGAAGATAGACATGGACTAATGGAGCTAGGTTTTCGTCTTGGTTTAGAACTTTAGATCAGTTGCGTCAAAAAAGGAAGAGCACGAGACGGTTACATAAAATAAAGAAGAGCAAGAGCAAGAGTTAGGATTATATATATTTTATTTATTTAAAATTTTAAAATTTTAATATATATATATATATATATAATTTAAATATATTATATTAAAGTTAATAAGAACATGAATGGATAAACATGGATGGGGCGGAGAATACCGTCCCTGGGCCGTTAGCCGTTAACGAAAAATTCTTGTTACCCGCTAAGCCATTTAGACCGAAATTCTTTGATTCGTTAAAAATGGTACTGATCGAGTAGATGGCCAAACGAAAAAATTGTCATTCCTAAGTTTATGACAACTTTTACTTCATTGGGATGCATGCTCACAAGTTTTATAGAGAAAGAAAATCAGGCAAAGAAGAGCATTGATGAGGGGAGAATAAGAAAAGAAAAAATAATGGAAATATGAAAATTTTATAGGAATCAAAATGAAAAGCAATAGACATAAAGAGAAAATGATAAAATAGAGAAAAACTCGAATAGAATTTTTTTTAATATTTTTTTTGAGAAAAAGTTAACTTAGACTAAATAGATAGGTAGATTGAAAGTAAGCAAATTTTAAAGATTAAATAAGATACCAAAAAAGATTTTTTTAAAAAAAATTTATAAAAATTAGCATTTATATATTTATTTTATTAAAAATAATTTTTAATAATATAAATATATTTTTATATTAAAAATTAAATTGAAATGACTTTGGTGATATGAGCTTTGGTCGGGTCAGATTGAACAACTATGCTTTGCACAAAGGCATTTCCTTTCTTGGTGCGGTCCTCGTCACCGTTCATAAAAAATTATGAACGATGGGTTACTTGACGGAGTTGCCCTCGCCGATATTTCTCCCCATATCCGTCGCTGAACGTAAGCTTTCAATCGATACCACGAGGGAGAAAAATAAAGAAAAAACAAAAAAAAAAAAAAAAAGCTTTTTTCGCTTTCTTTGACGAACTAGCGGCTTCGATGTTGACTTTTTGACAGTTAATGGTCCAATAAAATGACAGCTATTGTCTAAATCGAGTCGATCGTCTCATGCGCATAATAACCAACAAGATGTGGCTTCAAAAAGTCGATTCTCTCCTTTGATTGGGCTCTCCGCCTTATAAATAAGATATAAATTAATTTTTGAATGGAATTCGATAATAAAAACTAACATAAATGATGTAATCACGAATTATGGAAGCAAAATTTAGTAGATTTACTATATCGAATATCACCATTCCTCTTTAATTGAAACAAATATAAAAAATCATGAATTATCTGTTTTTAGAAAACTTGTAAAAATATATGCAAACGTTGGGAATAATTGTATTATATACTGAATAATTCTATTTAATGACAAGACGAGGTTTAAGCAAGTAAAATAAGTCATCATTAAAAAAAATAGAAATAAATGTTGCAGTCTTGTGGTTGAGCACTTGCCCGAGTAATGAAGAAACTCTCGCACATTCAAATTATGTTAGAATGAAGGAGAAATGGCAATTGGAAAATATATATAAAAAAATGCTGTCTGTGAATATTTACATAGCATTAATCGTAATTAATATTGTTTATCGATCTTCAATATCAAGAAACAATTTTTTTTTTTAAAAAGTCGAAATTAGGTGAAGTGAAAATGAGAGTTTTCTGACAAGATAATAATCTTAGCGAAGACGTATGAAACGTAAAAACAAATCCAAAACCCCAAGGGAGAAATCTCTCTCTCTCTCTCTCTTCCTTGAATGTTGCAACCTTAATAGAGACCTATGAAATATAATATGGGGACAAACTTTTGTGTATGTTGCTTGCGTGCATTGTATTCTTTGTGAGAGGTCCATGACCACCAAACAAAGAGCCAATAGCTCCATTTTGGACCACTCTTGATATATCTTCAAGGAAAAGTCTTGCTGCATCGTTCTTTGATGTAACAAGCACGTATCAATATGCGAATTGACTACATACCCGTGCTATCATGCATGCGATGCGCGTTAAGACCCACTGAACCTCGGCATGCATGATGGCACTGATACATTGAAGGATGGTACAGTAAGTCTTTTTCCATCTGGAATAATTTCCTTTGTCCCAATGGGCTCTATTCTGGACCAGTGTTTGGCTTCAACATCAGTCCCTTTCTAACCAAATTTAATTTGATTACGATGTGGATTGAAGTTTTAACCTGGTTGCGTGTTTGTTGCGGTCTTTCATGCCTTCCAATGTTTACGACAACAAATGTGGGGACAAATTGTTGGTAGGATGATGATAAAAGGCTATAGAGAGCATAATTTTATGAGGGCATTTTGGTTCCACCTTATTAGGAATCTTTTGTGGGTGGAAAATTTCTATTGTAATTCCAATTTTTTGACTACAATTCCAATTTTTCCAATTTTTTGGTGGCTTACGCTGGATGTATTTGTGGTAAATAAACATTTTCTAGTACTTTCTCGGAAACAAAAAGGAAAAAAAAAAAAAAAGTAGAGAAAACATAGATATTTAGATGGTTCCAGAGATAAAAGTCTAAATCGGATAATCCAATAATTAATCATACATAATGCTATGTATGTGGTATTGTTATATATTACTAGTGTAATCTATAATTCCAATATTGCTGACTATGGCGTGGCATCCAGCAGTTCTTTACTAAGAAAAATATTTCAATATTCGATCTAGTGATATGTTATAATTTGGACACTAAGGAATATATTTTATTCTAAAAATTTTATTACATGTATAATTTTATTATTTTAAAGAAATTATAGATCAAAACAACATAAGTTACTAATAAGATTCATTATTATCGTGATCCTATTTATGTCTACAAACTCTATGAACTTAACTAAGTATTGATTAAAAGCCTTATAAATTATTTTTAATTTTATTAAAATATTTTTTATTATTTTTAAATTAGATTAATATTTTGATATTTTTATGTAAATTCAAATAAGGCTATTTTTGTATTTTTATAAGAAATATTAAGTAAATAAAGAGAAAAAAAAAGAGAGAGGATGTGAACTCATATGAGTCCATGTACTACCAGACCATCATCATTCAGGGTTTTATAATTTCTTGCAAAGGTAGGACTATGAATAGAATTTAATATATATTAATGTCTATGTTTATGTACAAAAAGTTTGAGGATCAAAATAAATTTAGAGTAAAAATTTATTATTTTTTACTACAATAGATCATTATAGCACAAATAATGATTATTATTTTTACTTATATACCCTTTCATGAATAGGATAATATTACCTTCAATTTTTTTTTCTCACTTCTCTTAGAAATGGTCGTATACTCCAAAAATAATATTATTTATTTAAAAAAATTTTGTTATTTTGCATTATTACCTATTATTTCTCATTATAATAATTATAACAGGGGTTATTTTAATGGTCATTTAATCATAAAAATTTATCTTTTAAGATAAGTAATAGCTGTTATAATAATAATAATAGTTATTATTATTATTAACAGCATTGATTCTTCTCAAATGATATATATATATATATATATATATTTGTTCGGATATCCATTGGCAATGGCCATGCTTCATATCAACCGGACAACGCCACATTTTATGAGGTATTTAATCTAGTGTGATGGCCATTCAATTTATTAGTTTGGTTGGACATGTGGCATGGCTATATAATTCGTAAAACTTTAAAAAATATGCAGAATTTTATCTTTATCTGCTGATATCCTACTTCGTTTAGATCAACCAAGTCCAAGTATTTAATTGAATGTTTACGCACTGGTTATCAAGAAGAAGAAGAAAAAAAAAAAAAAAAAAAACAATATTTTTCTTTCATAGAAAGCAGCAAACGCGTGACTCGATCATTTCAGGTTGGTGGCAAATACTTTGTCCGTGAGCTCCCCAAAGACAAGCCATCATAATGAAAAATAAAAAATAAAAAATAACGTGGACCACTCACCCATCCATGGATATCGATCGTTAGGTAGGCCCACGCGTGTCATCATCATCATCAAGGCTCTACCGTGAAGGCAATCCCATTTGCATCGTGATATGATGGCTCTTCTTCTTCTTCTTCTTCTAAGCAAGCAAACGCTGATATCTTAAGAATTTGGCAATTTGTTCGTAGAATCTTGGTCCTGAATCCTGATTGCATTGCATGCTGGACTGCCTTTTAAGCGGCTCTTGGCCAAACTACTGGCGTGCGTCAGCCATCCCAAACGGCCCTTGCTGGGTTCCGTCCGATCGGCCGGTCAAGATCCGGTGTCGGCGCCTCAAAATCCTCTTCATCTTACGTGGTCGTAGTACGACAAATATTGTTTGGACAAGGGTCGACGTTTGACGAGCGCTCTAAAATAAGACCCAGAGGTGGCAAGGCTCTGACGGGCCAACTACCACCATCCTGATCTCTCTTCTTTCTCGCTCTGCGTCGGCTTCCAAGGTTTGAGTTCTTCACACCTGCTGCTCTTCTTCTCGCTGTTTTGTTATTTATCTGCTTGATTATAAGAGGTTTTGCACGTTCCGTTTACTTGGTTTGGATTGTTCTGCTGGTTTTCCGTTTTGCTTGTAAAAAGTTCTTCTTCTTTTTTTTTTTTTTATGTTTTTTTGTTTTTGGTTTGGGAGGGGGGAGGGTTTACCTAAGAAACAAAAAATCTTGTTGGGGAATGGAATGAAGAGTCGCAATGGAACAGCCGCAATCTTCTGTGCATGACGGTGGCATTTCGTTGGGCTAGTAGTAAGTTTCTATGCATGGACTAGTAATTTTAAATTTACAAAATTGGCTAAATGAATTTGGCCTAATGATACAAGCGTCCACTATATTTGTGATTCATATGGTTTGAGCTTGAGTGCACCTCCATTAGGTTGGCGGTTTGTGTGAGCTTGAAGTTATTAGAATTTTATTATAAATAAATTAGGTTCCATTTTCTGTAAAACACCTTACAGAGGAGGAGCAAGAAAAGAAGATATAGTCATATACCATTTCTTGTGAGTGCTTCTTTTGACTCAAATTTTATTTGCAAAGATTGCGTAAATCAAAAGTTGGCACAAAATCAGTATGATAATGAATTATATATATATTAGTGTTCTAAATTTCACATTTGCTATCCTTGAAAATTCTTAGAAACACACTCAGGTGACCAGGATTTTGCGCTGTGAAAGATTATTAATTTGTTTGACTATTATCCTGCTGTTGTTTAGAGTCTGTACCCCTAATTTTAGTGATTAGCATATCACTGGAATCTTTGATATCAGCCATGCAAACTCCCAGCTTATGTCCTTTGTGAGTATGAAGAGAAAATTGAAGGGATGGGGGAGCTAAAGAGTTACTAGTTATTTAGCATATATGTTGATATACATCTTATAACTATTGTTCTTGCTGTGAAAATATTGTTTGAGATGGATGAATTCTACTGTATGCCCACATATTTAGCTATGTCTCCCCGACTAATGAATAAATGTGTATATTCGAAATCTTTCTCAAGTTTTGGAGTGTTATGGGAATATATTAAGGTGAAGAAGGCTGCAAAACAGAACATTTTAACCAGTACTGCAGAAAGAGGATATTTTTGTGTCCTTGTTCAGATAATTTTATCCTAATATCTGTTTTGGCACATTACCTTAGATAATCAGTATCATGTTCTAGTCTTATGCAAGACTCAAACTTCTGTGAGGAGTTAGATATTTTTTCTCTTGCATGTTTGGTAAATGAGATTTGATAGTTGAATGCTAATTGGCATTCTGAGCTTTGGTTGATTCCTTTTTTTCATGTTACTCTGGTTGTTTCAGATAATCTGGTCAAGATGTCTGAGAATGGATTTCACAATACAACATCAAATGCTTGGATGGTATGACAGTTTGAGTGCAGTTCTATATTGGCTAAATATATTTCTTGCTATGAGAGCTACTTGTTTATTTCTTTGGTTCATTTTGCATGGTATTTTGGAACATATTGCAAAATCTTGTTTGCTAATTGTCATTCTGTTGACTATTATTATTTTTTCTGTTGTCGTTATTATTGTTGTTGTGTTGTTGTTGTTATTATTATTGATATTGCTATTGTTTGCCAATACTATCTATCAGAAAGTTAGGAGATTTGTTTCCTAATTTATTTTTTATTTTCCTGATTTCTAGTTCTCTTTTTTAGTGAAAACTATTTTTTTCTTAATAAAATCCAGGTCAATAGGATCTGAATTCTTTATCTAAAATTAGGATTGAATAAAATCTGGGTCAATAGGATCTGGATTCTTTTGCTAAAAATTAGAGAGTTAGTTAAGGGTTTGTTGCTGCCCTAGTCCTATTTAATCCTATATGCTAAACGTTTGTAAGATAGAACCGAATGAATAAATTTTAGTCTTCTTTCAAAAAACTTTATGTATCAGAGCCATGGTTCTAGTTTGGTTCTCTCTAGAAAATCTATTTTTCTGATTTCTGAAAGATGGCGCCGACTTCTTTACGGTAGAAGACCTTCTTTGAAGTCACTTTTGGCATCTCCTCCACGCCAACGATAATGGCAATAAGCAGTATTGATCAGGTTGCGGTTAATTACTCCTTACAAATAACCGTTCACAAATTAAATGGAAAGAATTATTTGGAATGGTCTCAATCTGTCAAACTTGCTGTAGATGGCAGAGAAAAATTGGGTTATCTAACTAGTGAAGCAAAAAGATCGAACGAAGATGATCCGATGTTCCGAGTATGGCGATATGAGAATTCCTGGTTATCGCTTGGCTTCTTAACTCAATGGAGACAGCCATCGCGAAACCAAATATGTTTTTACCATCCGCAAAGGACATTTGGGAGGCAGTCCAGGAAACTTATTCAGATCTAGAAAATTCAAACCAGATTTTTGAATTAAAAACCAAGCTTTGGCAATCCAAACAGGAAGATCGCGAGGTTACTGTTTACTACAACGAAATGGTAAATTGTGGCAGGAATTGAATCAATGTTATGATGATATTTGGGAGAACGCTAATGATAAAGCAAGATAACGAAGGGAATGATCATGTATGTGTTTCTAGCTGGTGTTAATTAAACTCTTGATGAAGTAAAAGGAAGTATTCTTGGTTACAAGCCTCTACCATTAATCCGCGAGGTCTTCTCTGAAGTGAGATAAGAAGAAGCAAGGAAGAACATTATGTCAAGGGCTCAACATCCGCTGCAAACACTGAACCTAAAAATTTTGCCTTGACTACACAAAGCATTGAAAGGGAGAAAAAGGCAAGGAAAACCATGGTGTGACCACTATAAAAAACTGTGGCTAACGAGAGAGACGTGCTGAAAATTACATGGAAAAATAGCAAATTAAAAGAAGAAACTGGAAAGGTGTGCTCTCCAAACCACAATCGATGATTCAAAAGAGCAAGCTGTCAACTCAGGGGCATCTTCCTTTATGAAGGATTAACTGGAGCACCTATACAAACTTTTAAAATCTCCATAATTCTCAATAAATCCTTCCAGTTCTTTAGCCCACCAAGGTAGTCCTTTGAATATTGCCTTTTCTAGCGTCAAAACAATTCTCAAAACATCTGGATCATTGATTCTGATGCAACTGATCACATGACAAGTTATTCTCAATTATTCTCATCCTATAGTCCATGTGCGGGAAATAGAAAAATTAGAATTGCCGATGAATCTTTTTGGCAATAGCAGGAGTTGGTTCAATAAAAATTTCACCTTTCTTAACTCCACAATGTTCTTCATGTCTCTAAGTTGTCTTGTAATCTGTTGTCGATAAGTAAATTAACTAATGATCAAGAATTTCGAGCTAATTTTTATCCATCATTCTGTGAATTTCATGAAATAGTATCGGGAAAGATGATTGGCAATGTTAGGGAATATAGAGGCCTTTATTTCCTTAAAGCTAGATCAACTCCAAGTAAAAATGTTCAAAAAGGTTGTTTTAAGTCTACATTTGACTCATAAGATTAAGAGATTTTATTATGGCATTACAGATTAGGACATCCGAACTTTTTATATTTAAAACGATTATTTCCAACTTTGTTTGAAAATAAAAATCTTTTATTATGTCAATGTGAAATCTATGCCTTGGCTAAACTACATCGTTCTACCTATCATCCTCGTCCATATCAACCAACCGAACCTTTCTCTTTTATACATAATGACGTGGGGGGGGGGGCATTAAGGACTCCACACTTTCAGAAAAAAAAAAGGTTTTTATATTCATTATGATCGTAGTAGGGAAGTTGGGCATATTTGATGAAAGAAAAATCAGAAGTAGAAGGAATATTTAAGATTTTTTACAATATGATTCAAACCCAATTTCAAAAAAATATCAAATGATTCAGAGTGATAACGACAAAGAATATTTCAATAGAATTTTAGGGCATTTTTTTCTTGAAAAAGGGATTATTCATCATAGTTCTTGTATGATACTCCCTGATAAAATGGGATTGCTGAAAGAAAAAAAAAACATCTTCTTGAAGTAGGACGTGCTTTTTTGTTGGCAAAAAATATGCCAAAACACTTTTGGGGGATGCAATCCTTACAGCAACCTATCTTATTAACCGAATGCCCTAAAAAATCTTGAACTTTCAAACTCTGTTACAAGTTTTTAATAAGCAATATCCTACTTCTCGGCTTACATCAAATTTACTCATCAAGATATTGGATGAGTGGTGTTTGTGCATAACAATGACAAAATCCGAGAAAACTGGATCCATGAGTCAAAAATGTGTTTTTTTAGGATATGCACCAACACAGAAAGGATATCGGTGTTATGATCCCATTTTCAAAAATATTTTGTCACTATGGATGTCTCTTTTTTGAAAATAAATCCTTTTTTGGTTCTCATCTTCAGGGGAGAAGATGGATGAAGATTTGAATGCATATTTGGATAATAATAGTTTGAAAAATTTGGATATTAGTTTGAATTTTGGTCATATTTTGGTAGATGATAGTAATTTTTTCCAAGGCACACCGAATTTAAGTGTAGATTTTTTTCTAAACAAAGGATCCTCTGAAATAAATAATAGATATTTAAGATTTGAAAATCAAACTTTTCAAAGGAGAAAACCCTAACTGAACATTATAAGTCATCACAAAATTCTAATCATGAAAAAATAGGGGAAATGTAGACTTAGAAAAAATTTATAGATAGGTTTACATAAGGAAGTACCCAGAAAGGAACTGGAGGCCAAAGATTCCCTACAAAGCCATGAAGTTGAACCAAAAACTAATCCAATTCATCAGGTAGTCCTCTATCAAACTCCTCTAGTGATTTAGATGTTCCAATTGCTTTTCGAAAAGGTGTCAGGACCTGTACAAAGTACCCTATGTCCAAATTTGTTTCTTATAACAAAATCTCACCATCATTTTTTGTTTTACCTCACAACTTTCTTTTGTGGAGATTCCAAAAGATGTTCAGGTTGCTTTATAGATCCCAAAATGGAGGGAAGCTGTCTTTGAAGAGATGGATGCACTAGAGAAGAATCAACAAGGAATTGGTGGACTTGCCAAGGGAAAAAATGACAATTGGATGTAAGTGGGTATTTACGGTGAAGTATAATGCTGACAAAACCTTTGAAAGGTATAAGGCTGCTTGGTTGCCAAGGGATTCAATCAAACTTATGGTATTGATTATACCAGACCTTTGCTCCAGTGGCTAAGATGGACATCATTAGAGTTCTGTTATCGATTGTTGCAAATCTTGATTGGCAACTTCAACAACTAGACGTAAAAAATGCTTTTCTCAACGGCGACTTAGAAGAAGTGTTTATGGATGTCCCATCAATCTTTGAAGAAAAATTTGGTTTAAAGGTTTGCAAACTAAAGAAATCCTTGTATGGCCTTAAACAGTCTTCGAGGGTCTGGTTTGATAGATTTGCCCAGTCAGTAAAACAATAAGGATATAGCCAAGCTCAAACCGATCATACAATGTTTATAAAGCACTCAGATAATGAGAAGGTAACTATTTTGATAGTATATGTTGATGATATTGTCTTAACAGGAAATAATTGTGCTAAGATTGGTTGATAAAGGAAAACTTGGCAAAGAATTTGAGATTAAAGACCTAGGAGCCCTCAAGTATTTCTAGGGATGGAGGTTGCTCGATCAAAGAAGGGAATATGTGTATCCCAACGGAAGTACATCTTGAACTTATTAAATGAGACTGGGATGAATGGATGTAGGCCTGAGGATACCCCAATTGATCCGAATATAAAGTTTGGTAAAAGCAAGGAGAAAGAGGAAGTTAACTGATCTCAATATCAATGCTTAGTTGGGAAGTTGATCTACTTTTCCCATACTAGACTTGATATTGCTTTTGCAGTTAGCCTAGTCAATCGGTTTATGCACTTGCCAAAGAAGTAACACGTAAAAGCTGTTTATCGAATTCTAAGGTACTTAAAATCTTCATCAGAAGAGGTTTGTTCTTCAAAAGAATGAATAAAGAAGCATTGAAGTTTACATAGACGTAGATTGGGCAGGATCCGAGATGAATCATAGGTCAACATCTGGGTATTGTACTTATGTGTGGAAAAATCTTATCACTTAGAAAAGTAAAAAACAAAGTGTTGTAGCTAGAAGCAGTGCAAAGGCAGAGTTTAGGCTATGGCTAATGGAGTGTGCGAGTTGTAATGGTTGCAACATATTTTAACTGGGTTATGAATGCCAATAAGTGGACCAATGAAGCTATACTGCGACAACAAAGCTACAATTAGTATAGCTCACAATCCTGTTCAACATGATAGGACCAAACACGTTGAAATATATAGACATTTCATAAAAAAAAAAGCCAAGGAAGGAATCATTTGCATGCCGTTTGTTCCAACATCACAACAGATGGCTGACATTCTTACTAAAAGGCTATTTAAACCTAACTTTGATATTTGTATAAGCAAGTTGGGGCTGATTGATATCTACACACCAACTTGGGGGGGAGTATTAGAAAGTTAGGAGATTTGTTTCCTATTTATTTTTTATTTTTCTGATTTTTAGTTTTCTTTTTTAGTGAAATCTATTTTTTTTTTTTCTCAATAAAATTCGGGTCAATAGGATCTGAATTCTTTAGCTAAAAATTAGGGATTGAATAAAATCCGAATCAATAGGATCTGGATTCTTTTACTGAAAATTAGGGAGTCAGTTAAGGGTTTGTTGCTGCCCTAGTCTTATTTAATCTGTATGCTAAACGTTTGTGAGATAGAACTGAATGATTAAATTTCAGTCTTCTTCCAGAAAAACTTTCACTATCAATATAGGATTCTTAAGTTTTAAAAGTGGAGAATAGAAACTGAATTAGTGGCTTGACCAAAGAAACTAGGATAGTGTTCTTGAAACTTGCCTTCCGTGGAGCATGGCTTGCCTCTATTTCCTGGTGATAGCATAATAATGACATAAAACACCCAAACCAGCCATTTTGTGTGCGAGTAACCTAGCAATTTCATAAAAAGAGTGCTTGGACTCATTAAAATGGCTATGCAGCAATCTTGTCATCCAAAATATGGCAACAAAAGGAAGCATTCAGGATTTATTTTCATTTGAAGCCACTCTAGATTGGATGATGAGATAATTGAGGTAGACTTTTTGGATTTATCTTAGTTAGCTTTAAATTATGTGAAAATGACATATGATAATCTACATGCTGAGATTCTATCTGCTTCTGAGTTTCATTTACGACCTATCCTGCAAAAAGAGGCAGCCATTTTCTGTTGGTATACTTCTTAAAATATTCATACAAATTATACAAATTTTCATTTGAATTCTTTTTGTTGATTGTTTATTTGTTGTTTCGAACTAGCTCGTACTTGAGGCTTCAGCTACATCTTTTTGGCATGAAAAATGACAAATATCTTTATCATTCTAAAGGGCTAAATTTTATGGAAAAAATAAATTTTAATGACACCTTAAAACAGAATAAGTATGATAAATTGAAAAGATGCTGTAAGGCTGATGACAAACTGGTAGATCAGACTTGTCAATATATTTAATTTCATCCGATCACCTTTTTTGCGGAAAATGCTTGGAGTAATATTATGAATTTTATCTTTACAATGCCTTAATTAGCTATTGCTCTTTGTGATTAAGGTGGATCCCGGGCAACCTGCCCCTCTGACTTGGCAAAGGAAAATTAATGATGATGGAAAGGAAAAATCGGGATTTTCTCTAAGCATTCCAGAAAGTTCTTACTTGTAAGTACTGAACTTTAGATGGTGTCCATAATTTTAAACTAGATCTATAAAGAGTATTATGTTTTAATGAGAACAGTTATTAGATGAGTAATTTGTAATTGCAATCAATGTTGGTCCTATCTTTATCATTTTGGTATTTCCTTTCAATAATTTAAATGAATTACTTGCAGGTTTAGAACTTTTTTGAATTTATTTAAATTGCCTCAAACTGCAACCACTATACCCATATCTCCTGTCATTTGATTATTCCTCAAATTACACTCCTAATTCATAGTTTAGTTTCTTTTAGGTCTTAATGCACCGCTCTCTTCTACATGTCTGCATTCTGGGATCTTGAAGAAAGAGCTTATGTTGTAGATATTTTCTAGTTTTTCTCCATGGGTAAACCGTAATCATCAACAAAACTTCATTAACTTATCCTTTCCTAGTTAACCCAAACATATAATTGGTACCTTTTCTGATTTGTGTTTTCTAGTCCACAGCTTGACTACATAAGTAGGAGTGGTTGGGAGTGGGTTTGGAATTGGATACGGCAATGGATCTCTTGAAAACTTTTGGAATAAAGAGCACCAAGAAGCAGGTGCAGCAGTAAGTTTTCAGACAGTTTGAAGCAAGTGTGCAGCCTTAAGTAGAAGTTTTCTGCTACCATATCCATGCTCAAACCCATATACAAAATGTAAATTCTTTCTAAAGCATTGTAACTTATACTAATTTCTCATTCAGACCCTTGAAAAAATCCAAAGTAGCAAGCCAATACATTTTCAAACCAAATAGGCAAACCCAACAATCCCAAGTCAAATCAAAATCAAAGCACAAGCTTTAGTATATGTTCTAAACTGCATATAATACCAATAGCTTAAATCCATTAAAGCTCAACAGGGCAAGCTGATTAAAGCCTGAACATCCAAGTCCATTCATAGGCTATCTGTTCATCTAACAGGATTTTGTTAGCCACCATATCACCTTATAGCTGCAAAGTCACTCCACAAGCCAACCTTATTAAAGCCATCCTATTAGCAGGACTACTGCCCTACTGAAGCCATTCTTTTGTGTAGAAATGCCAGTCCACTTCTCATGGTGGAGAAGAGGGGAGAAACAAGTGTTAAGACAGAAAATTAAGCCTCAGTTACCTGCATACCTTAGACATATGCCCTTCATATTCAACACCCAAAGCCTAATCCATGAATCGTATCCATCCATACCCAAGCCTTAGCAACATTAACAATTTTCCTTTCCATCTCAAATATGCCAAAAGCTCAAATATGCCAAAAGCCCAGACATTCATCATTAATCATCCAAGCACAAGACTTTTGCTGCTGTCATAATAGCCATCCAGTACTTCCCAGAGCCTCCAAATTTAAAATCTTAGCCAATAACCTTGACCTCTTAACTTTTGCGAATGCACTAATTTCTTTGGTGCTAAATGACATCCATAGCTGTTCCATTCCATTTCTCTTTATTCTCTCTTCATCTCACATTCTGTTTAATTTCCAATTTTGCTTTTCAACTCTCTTTAAGCTATCTTATTAGCCATATTAAAGATCTTTTTGGGTGGGTTTCTCTGGGTGTCTAATACCTTCCTGGTGAACAATCAAGTCCTAACTCATCCTCTAGAATGAATGCTAGGACCCTTTCCTTCTATATATTTCTCTTACTTTGCTTCTAATTCTCTTACTTTGCTTCTAATTCTCTTTTTGATTAGGTGTCTTGGCATCCTTAGTCGCCAGGTTTCAGTTCCATTCCTTCCTATATCCTCTTAGAACCTTTACTCTCTAGGCTGCTGAGCTTTCCTCACTTTTGTTATGAAGAATTCAAATTCTAAGAACTTGAGAAGCTCACTTTGTAGTGTAGGTAGATCAGGTTCATGCTCAGTCTAAGCAGCTGTGTTCATTCTGAGCTTAGATGCAAACAACGCCCATAGTCCCAAACACTTTATGGCTTGGGCCAAGACTGTTTTCAGTCCATCATTGAGCTAGGGTCATGCATGTTTTCAGCTGCAAGCATTATCTACAAACTTTTTTTTTTTAATCAGTACTTGTTATGATTGGTTCTAAAGAAGCTGGTTCCACCTATATTGGACATGGAACATGTCCTAATCATGTTAGGTATAAGTCAAATTCAGATCCCAACCCAGTTTTATTTCTATAGACAGCATAATTCAAGGTTGGTATTACTACATGACAGTAAGCATAACAATAATGCAATGAACAAGTAGTTTGTACAGTACATCTATAGCAAAACCAAATATGTATTAACAACTATATCTTGTCATCGAGTTAGATTATGTGTTCATATTTGATTGTCCCTCTAGTTACAGGTTAAGCTGTAGTCATGCCAGCAATTGCTATTAATAATCAAAAGTCATCATTATACTGTTACTTTCAAAGAGCACATTCTGTTCATTGGTCCAATTTCTTATCTTTGATTTCAATTTATTAGAAAGTAACTTAACATATACATACATACATATGTGTGTGTGTGTGTGTGTGTGTGTGTGTTTTTTTTTTTTTTTTTGAATCAAGTGTCTCTTAATGCATCAACATGATTGACTATGGTAGGTATTCCAGGAGATAACACATGACCATAAAGTACTAGCATGTAGGCAGCCCATGAAACAATTTAGCACTTGCTTCTCTCTCACTGTTCAGATTAGCTGACTCTTTTACCTGATTTTATGGAAGGCTCCTTTTGTTTTTCGACTATGCCGCCACTACATAGAAGAATCTGCAAAAGGACAGGTAAGCTATTCTCCAACAGCAAGCGAAGTCTGGTACCTTGACAACTGTTTAATTGATGCCTTGTGAATAATTAGGCAATATTCCTATCTTGAGACCTTTTCAATGACTTTTCATGATTATTATCCTTTTCAGGTTGCAATGTACAATCCCTTCAGAAAGTGGATGGCTGTGTCTTCTCTAGGCATCCCCTTAGGTGGCGTTGGGTAGGCTTTTACATTTAACTGCTGCAAGTAATACTGTACAAAATTATTGACTTGCATCCATATTTTATTTGATTCTTATAATGCAAAGTTTTCTCTTTGATATTTTACTTTTTGAATTGGATTCTACTGCTCGCGAGCATGGAAAATTTGAATTTGTAAAGTCCAATAACACAGTTTCCTTTGATTAAATGATCGAATCTATAGCCATCTTTTGTAATTTTCATCATTCATTGTCTTTTACATAGGCATGTTACTATCGAATTCATGGAACCCTTTCTTGATGCATAGACTAAGGTTCTCCAAATCATGTTACATGCTTTTTGAGGGTAGTGATCACATCCAATGGTTTCGATTATCTATGTGAGACTTCCATTATCCAAATCTAGACCAGATCATATCTGAATGGAGATCTTCTCAAGTGTAGCCTACTCAAGCTCACCCTTATCTTGGTTATTACAGTAATTAAAATACAATGCTTACTTCATGTTTGCATTCTCCAACCTCTTTCTTCAAGTATCATAGACATGTCTCATAAATGACACATTGTATATAGTAATTGCTTTCAAAGTATTCATCTCATAACTGTACCATTAGATAAGCAATAAATCTTGGTCCTTTTCTATTTAATAATAACTGTCTGCTTGTGATTAACTTAAAAATAATTTCTCACTACAATTTCTATTTTTTTTCCCTTATGGTTGAACAATTACAACTTCCAGTGCAGGCAGCATAGGGAGAAGCTTTAAAGGTTATTTTCAACATTGGCAATTGTTCCCTGACATATGTGAAGAAAACCCTGTTTTAGCAAATCAGTTTTCTGTAAGTTCTTGTTTATTGATGACAAGTATCATGATGAATAATAAGAAATGCGTTTTTGACACAAACGCCTTCTGTTTTATCTGTTTCTTGCTTTTGTGACATTTTAAGCTATATTTACATAATTTAGTGAGAAAGAAATGTGTTAAAAGTGTCAAAGTCTCATTCAGAATTAATTGAGAGAATCTAATTTAGATGCTATGGTTGACTTTTTAGATGAATAAACTTTTTAACTGCTCCAGCATTCCTTAAAGTGGGTTAGTTCTTTTTTTGCTTTTAAGAAAATTCTGTTAATAGGCCAGTTGCATTGTCAGTTAGTTCTTTATTATTTGTGCATATCATTGAAGCCTATCCCCACATAAATGGGGTCCTGAGATAGAATATGGCAGATTTTTTATGTGGCAGTTAACTTATCATTAAACCATTAAGAATTGGTCCCAAATTCTTAACCAAAGAAACTTTAGGGGAAAAACAAAACTGCCTTGAAATACAGAAGAACAATGAGCATATATAAACATTTATCTTTTCATCATAATTAAGTTCATGCAACCAACTCTCAGAAACACTTCAAAGTTTTTTTCCTCTCTAGATAAAGAGGTTAACAGGCAAGGTTTAATATATCGGAAATTCATTTACTTCTGAAGCATAATTATAATCCAAAATGTTAAACTGAAAGGCAATCTTGTGGCCCTTGCATCTTTGCATCACATTTTATGCAAATCTATCATTCTTTTTATGATTTTGAATTTGTAATAATTCCATTAATAGCATCTCATATTAGACTTGACACTGCTTATCTAAATTCACCACAAATGTTTCCTTCATGGACTTCAGATGTCAAAGTCCATTTTTCTCTTGTGCACTTTTCATAATTTGGGTAGAACCTTGTTGTCCATTTCCTATTTGGCCATGATTAGAAATTAAAGAGGTTCAAGATTTCGTTGCTCACTAATTATCTTGTTTCATTTGATCAGCTGACTGAATTAATAGATGTAGCATGAGTAAGAAGTTTGATATATGCTATTGACCATTTGATAACTTTAGGAAAACATCAGATCATGATATCCCGTGGAAAAGAAGAAAAAATGGAGTGTGAAAGCTTACTGAATAAAGTTACCTTAAAGAGAGAAAGAAGGAAGGGACAATGTAACATGGAAATATTTACGAAGAACACCTATGTTTTCAAGAAACATATGGTCAAAAATGAAAATAAATTTGGTTTTAATTTTGTTAAATTTAGGCTCTTATGAGAGATGACATCCAAATTAACCAACTTCTTTTAGAATGTATCTCGGTCGAGTTTCAAGCTTAAATGCCTCTAATAATTGTTTGGCTAAACTACAATATTAATCCTTGAACTTAGAGTTGCATTACTTTGATCTTTGAACTTCAAAAAAGTTGCAAAAGTGAGCTCGAACTTTCCTTTTTATTTTACTTTGATTCCTACTGTTAACCAAGGGAAACACCATTAATTTTGTCCCATGTGGTAGCACACGCGGCATTCAGATGAAAACCAATTAAAAATCCATAAACTAAGCTGTTAATCCATTAACCCAATACTTAATAATTAATAAAAAAATAAAAACAACCTCTTTCACCGCCCCTCTCCGCCCTCCTCCCCCGCGTTGCAGCCTCCTTTGTTCTCACCCCTCCTCCATCCTTCACTGCAGCCTCCGTCCCCCCCCACACCCCCCAACCTCCGTCTCCATAATTCTCAATTTTTGATCAATTAATTACTCCATTTGTTAAAAAAGGTCATTTTTTTGATGTTAATATGTGATTTTGGGACCCCTCTTCTTTGATCGAGAGGTTCCTCTGTTTTAGACGGTAAGAAAGCTGACTTTGTTTGCTTTCTCTTCTAGTGATTCTGGAAATCTACAAAAGCTATAAATTTCGCCCCAATGTTTTGGTAGTTCCTTTGGGTATGTAGCTTGGTGCGATCCAATGCAGATCAGGTGGCAAAATTTTTTGCCTGCGATTGCCTGTCAAATCCCCTGCATCCGAATTGGCTCGGTTTGAATAAGTGTGAGGGACGGAGGAGGGGGCGGCCAAGTTACAGGGGTGAGCGTATTTTGGTGTCTCTCTTGAAATCCTATGAAACGCCAAAGTATAGCTCAACTTCATGTGGAGAAGTGAACTGCTTAACGGCTTACCCCAACCTTTGCAGAGGATATGGTGATCAGGGACAACGGAAGCTTGCTTTTTGCCATCTCCGTGGCTCAGCCTTTTTCTAGAGAGGTAGGTGCTCAGGGGTTTAGGCAGAAGAAAGAGTGCTCGATTCTTTTAGGAAGAGGAGAGAAGAATAAAAGTACTAGTGATGCCGCCATGGCGTCTCATCTCGGCTGCTTCGTGGGAGGGGTGGAGAGAGAGAGAGAGAGAGAGAGAGAGAGAGAGAGAGGCCACAGGTTACAGGGACTTTGGGCCGCAGAGGGGGGGTGGGAGGGGCGATGAAAGAGGTTAATTTTTTTATTAATTATTAGCATTGGGTTAACGGGTTAATGGATTAGTCATGGAGTTTAAATTGATTTTGCCACCTGGATGCCACGTGGGCTTCCATGTGGGAAAAACCAATGTGTTTCTCCTGTTTTAACGGTAGGGATTAAACTGAAACAAAAAGGAAAGTTCAGAATCACTTTTGCAGCTTTTTGAAGTTCAAAAACCAAAATACACAACCTCCTAAGTTCAAACGTTAATGCTATAATTTAGCCTAATTGTTTTCATAACTTGCTATATCATTCTATTATGATTTTTCTTGCATTATGGTTAATAATTCAGAAATGTATCCTGGTTCATTTTGATCATTCATGCTTGTACTCTCTACCCTTGGTAGGAAAATATATGCCTCATAATTTATTTCTTATGCATTAGTGGTTTTATTATTAATCATGTCTAGTCCACTTATGTGTTAAATAAATATCTTTAATTCAATTTTTAATGAGGCACCTGGTGTATGAGAGGTTTATTAATTATTTATTGACCATACCAATATCCATGTTTAGTTGATATTTGCATCGAATTTACATTAATGGAGCTTAGTTGTTCATTTATAGATCATTTGATCATCCAAAGTCCTTATCAATATGATTATTTGGTGCGCTGTCTCCTCCACATGAGCATCTTTTGCCTAGATAACTGCACATATTGTTTAGGAATGAGCTAATTAGTCAATATGCACATGGTTTATGGACCTATATTCATCCTTTTCCTGTTCATCCATATTGTTGCCTAAACTTTCGTTGATTAAAATGGTCACTCAAAACTCTGTTCTGCTGTTATTTCCATGCCTAAATCTCTTAATGTATTTGAGAAACAAGAAAACACATGTTACCCTAATTGATGGGCAATGTTTCTCACTGTTGCAGTTTGTCTTTGTCCTGTCATCTCCAGTTTTGGTTTTACCTATGTTCCTTATACTTTTCAATATTCAGGTCTTATTTTGATTTTAAAAAAAAATTATTGTCACTTTTCTTAAAATTACATAAATTTCATTAGAAATGTTAACATGTGACAAGTCCTTCAATTGTTCCTTCTCTCCACCTTAGACTTCTAGTTGCAGGCAGTTCTTCATGAGTTCTGATTGTTGGAATTTTATAAGCTTGATAATAACCATGGTAGAGGATAAAGTGAGTACAAATTCATTTTCAGAGGCATAGATCAAAGAACTTACTGGGGTGAGGGAATCTAATTTAGAAAGATGACAGATAAACGTAAGAATATTTGGATTGAGGAACTGAGACGAAACATAAAGACAGTTTCCACCAAAAGATCTACTTTGGACAATAATCAAAAGTAGTGTTTACAAAACCCATATCCAATAGATTGGATGTGTCTTCTTGTTTGATTAAGTTTTACTTGCTCTTTCATGGCAAGAAAAAAGTGAAAATGTAACTGCCGTTTTTGCTCAGGTTTTTGTTTCACGCCCTAATGGCAGAAAGTATTCTACTGTACTGTCCCCGAGGAGCCCAGAGATTCTCAAGTAAGCAAACTCTTTTTAACTGTCAAAATTGTCTTACTTATGGAACCACAAATTTCTATTTAAAATTTTAATTAAGACATTGCTAGATTTATTAAGATTCAAATGGTTCAGATGTTGCTTGACTCTGTTTCTGTGATATCAGAGGAAGTAAAAATCCTGGAATTGAATCTTGGGACTGGAATCTGAATGGCCAGAACTGCACCTACCATGCTTTGTATCCAAGGTCCTGGACTGTGTATGATGGTAATCGTTATAAAAGGAAATCAAAATATTAAAAGTGATGTAATCCCAAAGGCTTGTATATCAATAGTAACTTTTTATTGTTGCCAATGTAGGTGAGCCAGATACAGAACTTAAAATAACATGCCGTCAGATTTCCCGGTGATTCCCCACAATTATCAACAAAGTAGCCTTCCTGTTGCAGTATTTACATTTACGGTGTGGAAAATACTTACATTGAGTTTATTTTTTGCCATACTCTAGATCCAAACGTGGTTCAATTTTTTCTTAAGTTGTTCAATGTTTTTCCAGCTAATGAATTTGGGGAAGACTCCTGCAGAAGTAACTCTGCTTTTCACATGGGCCGTAAGTCTAGTGCCAATATTTATTTTGTTGCTTCTTGACGCCTTTTCGCTGATAACATCTCTAACTGCGTTTCTTTTAAATTCCATCAATCCCATTTGATGCTGTATGAAAGCTAAATCACTTTATGTTGACTCCATGAAATCCATATTCCTACTTTTCAATGCAATTTTATAAGCATGGGCCTAACTTCTTGGATGCTGCTGTTCTTACAGAATTCAGTTGGTGGGAACTCTGAATTTTCTGGGAATCATTACAATTCCAAAATGAAGTAAGTTTGTAGACAAAGGGATCTGGTGATTTCATCTATTTCTTTATTATACTGTCAATTTCAGCCATGTATGTATATCTAAGAAATACATTTCATATTTCATTGCATAATGCTAGAGTACAAGATGGTGTGCATGGGGTACTTCTACATCACAGGTATCTTCAGAGTCTTAGCTCCACAATTAGCCACTACTCCATCAAACATTTCAAATTTCTTAAAATTGCATTGATATTGAAGGGGCATCAGAGTGGCTCTAAGGATATGCATGCTTGTGTGTGTTGTATGTGTTTCAGAGTGGCTCAAAAATTACATTTCAAATGTGCTTGTGTGTTCTCTCTTTTCTGAAACAAATGAATGTATAAATGCAGAACTGCAGATGGACAGTCCCCAGTAGCCTTTGCAATAGCTGCTCAAGAGACAACTGATGTTGACGTTTCAGAGTGTCCTTTTTTCTTGATATCTGGAAAATTTGAGGGATACACTGCAAGGGACATGTGGGACGAAATTAAAAAGGTTAGATGATGGCTAATAAATTCTGCTTGCAAATTGTTTTGTTATGCTGTTTACTTCATTTTTCTTTTCCTACCAAAGATTTCTCCTGCTGATTAACCCATTCACTTGCAAAAGATGTTCTCTTGCAACATGATCATTTTTGTCTCTCTTGTATGGTGCATTTGAGTCATCAAAAGATGCTCATGACTATCCTATCATGGTGTTCTGTTCCACCAGCACTTTGCTTGTTATATACGACTCAGTATGAGATTATGAAATTTTAAAAGCAATGCTGAAAACTTTACTATGCACCAAAATGTTATTTGTTTCTTATTTGGAGTCAAATATCAACTATATCATAACTTACAAGAGAATGAACAGCATACATGTTAATTTTTGGACAGGTGCATACATTGTACTAAGTGGATTTAGTGGGCATTTCTTTATGAGTGTGTTTGGTGTGGGCCTAAACAAATAGAAAACCATTCCTAAGCATGGATACACATGAACAAAGGAAAACAAGAAAAAACATACGTTCACATGTGCTCACATGCACATAAATAGAAAGAGAAGGAACATATGGGTACTTAACAGGTCCAAGCTGGGTTTATCTGATTTTTGTTTTAGTCTGTCTGTTTTTTGTTTATTTAAATTCAGAGTTTCTGTCATAGCATAGTCATGTCAGATTTATACTATAATTCATTTATGTTAAAATCTGTCCTCATTAGGAGGATCCTTATGCTTATAATATGTACAAGGAATTGTATTATCTGGAATTGTTTTTTTTTTATCAACTCTATTAATGTCCATGATGTGCATAGTGTTATATGTTAGCCAATAGGCAAGTTGGAATAAATAATTTATTGTCAATGCTAATCAAGCTTTGACATCAAAGGCTCAACAGACTTGATGCTAATTTCTCACTGTATTCATAACTTTGTCATATTTTATATTGTGCTAGCATGGATCCTTCAGCCACCTTGATTACAAGGAAACACCAATGCTGTCGGAGCCAGGATCATCTATGGGGGCTGCTGTTGCAGCTTCAGTGACAGTACCATCTCAAGCAACTCGTACAGTTACATTTTCTTTGGCATGGGCTTGCCCAGAAGTAAAGTTTACTAGTGGAAAGACTTATCACAGGTGAGTGGGTCCATTCTGGTATGACAGACCATTAAGAATCTAAAAAAAAAGTCTAGTGATTTTGCTGACGAAAATACAAAATCAGGCGCTACACAAAGTTTTATGGCACTGATGAAGACAAGGCAGCTGCAAATCTTGCTCATGACGCTCTTATCGGTGAGCTTTCTTCAGAGTCATATATGATCATTAGGATTTTTTTTTTCTTTGCAGCACTATGATAACTAGCCCTGTAGGTATGTTCCTGGCTATTTTCTCGATTATTCATAGGAGATTATATATATATATATTATCTTGGAATTTCATAAAATAATTTCCCTTCTTGTCTTAAGCTAGAACATTGCCATTGGGAGTCTCAAATCGAAGATTGGCAAAGGCCCATTCTGCAAGACAAGAGGCTTCCAGAATGGTATATTTGAATTTTGCCCCACATCAGCTAACTTCTTACCTCAAAGCAGAAACGCTCTGAACTTTTTAAGGTTCTATACAGGTACCCAATCACTTTATTTAATGAGCTCTATTATCTGAATGCTGGAGGATCAATTTGGACAGGTAATATTGGATCTTTAATCGATTAGTTCTATTGTCCTCGTAATTACAATTCATAGCTTGTTATGTGAGCATAATCATATTCTGTTCTTCAGATGGAGTTCTTCCACCACAGAGTTTGATGACAATCGAGAAAAGAAAATTTTCCCTTGATATGTCCAGTTCAGGAAATAAAGAAATGAATGGTTTCATCCCAACAAACAATGCAGCTTCTGATGTACTTAACAGCTTGGCATTGATGAGCAAGAAGTTAGAGTCTCATATTGCCTCAAATGCTGCTTTTGGTCCATTACTGCTTCAAGAAGGAGAGGACAATGTTGGTCAGTTTCTTTATCTCGAAGGGGCAGAATATCACATGTGGAACACTTATGATGTCCATTTCTACGCATCATTTGCTCTCACAATGCTATTCCCCAAACTTGAACTTAGCATCCAAAGAGACTTTGCAGCAGCAGTAATGATCCATGACCCTTCAAACAAGAAATTACTTGAAGGCGAGTTGGTCCACAGAAAGGTTCTTGGTGCTGTCCCTCATGATCTTGGACAAAATGACCCATGGTTTGAAGTAAATTCTTATATCCTTCACAATACAGATCGGTGGAAGGACTTGAATTCTAAATTCGTTTTACAAGTTTATAGAGACTTTGTTGCCACTGGTGACAAATCTTTTGCACGAGCTGTTTGGCCTTCTGTCTATTTTGCCATGGCTTACTTGGATCAGTTTGACAAAGATAAAGATGGAATGATTGAAAATGAAGGTTTCCCTGATCAGACCTACGATGTGTGGTCTGTTACTGGTGTGAGTGCTTATTCTGGGGGCCTCTGGGTGGCAGCTCTACAGGCTGCTTCAGCCATGGCACGTGTGGTTGGTGACAAAGCTTCTGAAGATTATTTTTGGAACAGATATCAGAAAGCAAAAGCTGTATATGGGCAATTATGGAACGGTTCTTACTTTGAATATGATAACAGTGGTGGACCAACAAGCTCATCTATTCAGGCTGACCAATTGGCAGGACACTGGTATATTTTGATAGACTTGCTATGCCTTTTCATTACTCATCTGAATTTTGTATCACTTCGATTTCTAAGATATTTGAAATTTAATTAATGTTGCATTCATTGTTTCATTATTGGTTCTTACTGTTAATGGGTGCATGGATGGCCTTAATAAATTTCCAAACATCATATAGACGTTTGTTTCCATGCTTTTTTTTGTTTGAAGAATGTAATATGCATAGCCTGCATTCTATGTTGCTTTTTTTCCTTGCCAGAACATCATGTGCTGCTTTATTTTCTGACGCTTCAAATAGTACATGGGTACAAGTATTTGGCAGTTAAGATTATTCCTCTGTATTATTTTATTCTTGCTTGGCTGTGGTTAGCTGTTGCTCGACATGATGTCACATCCATCTCTACCCATTGAATTTCTACTTTGCACAAAGATTACAGTGCGCTGTTTATTCAGGAAGTTGCGAACCTTGACATAGCTGAGCTTTTCTTCTGCATTATAAATAAGATACTTGACTTGAAGCAATTGTAATTATTTTGGAGCTTGCTCGGGTTAAAATTTATTCATGGCACCCTTTTAGGTATGCTAGAGCATGTGGTCTTCTCCCAATTGTTGATGAGGACAAAGCACGGTGTGCATTTGAAAAGATTTTTAACTTCAATGTCTTAAAGATGAAAGATGGGAAGCGAGGAGCAATCAACGGGATGAAGCCAGATGGTACCGTTGACTTTTCATCACTGCAGTCAAAGGAGGTATGGCCTGGCGTGACATATGCTCTTGCAGCTGCCATGATCCAAGAAGGCATGGAAGAAACAGCTTTCAAAACTGCACGAGGCATCTATGAAACTGTATGGTCTGTAGAGGGACTTGGGTAAGCTTTGATTTCTGTTTCACTTCTTTGTAGGATATTCCAATTAAACTATCCATTCTTCGCCTATCATTTCTTGTCTGTTAGACAACAGCTCCAGCTTAGCAGACTGGGTTTGAATCCAGTCTGATCACTTGATTCATTTTTCTTTTCTTTCTATTGTGAATTCATATGAGCAGCTAAAATGATCTGACTAGTAGAATGGTTCAGCCTAGAACTTGGTTGATATAACAATCTGATTTGATATTAGAATCCTGCATGGAGGAGTATATGTGCATGTCAATGAAGTGTCAGGACGATGGAAGTCTTGTACTTCTATATTTGGTTTGTGTCAACTGAGGTTTCTAGCTGAATGGTAAAAGCTTGCTGAATTTTCCTCCGCCTGGCGTGGACTTATTGGTAGCACAAAGTCATCTATCCACCATGTTTTTGGCCATCCCCCCTCCTACCTTGTCTTTGGATGTTTGGTTCTAAAAGCAGCCATTGAAATCATGCCTGCATTCCTTAAATACATGGTTTACAAATTCAGGTTACATAATACATGTTCATTCTTCTGCTCTTGGTGGAAAATCTCTCTCTCTAAAAAGACCATCACATCTTATGAAATTGAGCTTGTTATATATTAAATTACCACCAAAGAAAGAATGGCTCGTTGTTGCTTCTACTATGTGTTTATATTTTTTCTTATTTTTTAATTCCAATGACAGGTACTCCTTTCAGACTCCTGAAGCATGGAATTCAAAAGACGAGTACAGGTCTCTGCAGTATATGCGCCCTTTGGCCATATGGGCAATGCAGTGGGCATTATCTCCACCAAAGCTCTTCAAGGAGGAACCAAGGACAGATGGAGAGACAGATTCAACCACTATGAACAATGTGAAATTCTCTGAAGTTGCCAAATTTCTCAAGTTGCCAGAAAAGAAGGATACTAAAAGTATGCTTAGAATCCTCTTCGACATAGCTTGTCAGAAGCTACGGATATAATGATGGATCATTTAAAACTTCTTTCCTGAATTGACAGATGAATTTACTATTTGAGACATTTGAAATGTGATTGATGGATGGTTAAGCATTGTATTTGCATGAGCAGTAGCAATTATAGACAAATAAATGACTCTTGTCAGTGTAAGTAAGAGTCAAGTTGTGGGGATAGTGGATAAGGCAAAAGTGAAAAACATAATCTTACAGACAAATTATTTTTTAAAAAAATGTTAAATATAGTTTTGCAACTTATTATGATTTGTTTTGCTTTGCATTACTATTTTTCTTACTTGTTTCAGAAATAATCATTATTAGAGTGGCCGAGGAAGCATCCTTCCTGCCCACAGGCATAATTAACAAAGTGTAGCAGCATGTAAGCCATGGGCTCCATCAACTTCCAAGTTTAGCCAATTGAGTTAAATATAAAACTTCAAAACAGTAAAATCTAGACAACCGAACCATTGTCTTTTTGAATGAAGACCTCTTTTTGGGGGAAAAGAAATCATACAATCTTCCACAGGGCAATACTGGTACATTGTTCTCGTCACTGGAAACCAGTTGACACAGAAAAAGGAAGATTGAAGAAATAACAGCTCTACTAGCAACTTTTCAGGTAGATGGCATTGTTCTCTAAGTTCATAATTTTTATATAAGGAGAAGTTATGCCATCTCAATATTTTCAGCATCCAAGACTGATCAAACAAGTACAAATGACTCAGAAGAATCAGTAGTCCTGTGGAAACTGCAGGGTGATGAAGATTATATCATGATGGCTGACTTGGTGAGTGAATAAAGGTAGCAATAGCCAGCCCCAGTCAATTATATGGAAAAGAGTTAGAGAGGGAGAAAAAAAGGAGACTGTCACAATCAGAGCACAGTTCGAGAAACACCAATTATCTCTATGGGCCTGTGCTTCAATATGCTGCTTTCCCTACCTTATCTTCTTTTTTTTTTTTTTGGTAAAAAAAAAAAACTTTGTTCAAAAGAAGGATACTCCTGATGTAGCTGCCATGTCTTTCAAGGGTCCACACATAGAGCCCTTTTTGGTTTTTGATAAGAAAGAGGGGACAGGCCTGCGCATTAACCTGAGCACAGAACACAGCAGGAAGTCCTGGGCCCAGATCTCCTCAGTTCTGTCTGGAAGACAAATTCAACAAGCTTATGGGCACAGATTCAGCAAGCTGTGCTGCATGAGAACTTCACAGAAGATGATGCTTTGGTGGATGCAGAAGCTCATTTTTACACGAACTCAGTACACCATTTCTTGTACACACTAAAATGAAGCATTCAAAAACAAAAACACACTTGCCAGCGTACATTTAAGATCACTGTTGCACTTCGCTGCATCCGTCATCTCAGATATGCGCTTAAACAATGGGAAAAGTGTGGACTAGAATGGTTAGGGGCAAAAAAATCTACTGCAAAACATCTTATGGGGCCGGTTGACCCCATGGGCAATAAAGGTGTCAATTTTTAAACGACCGCAATTTTCAGATAGGCAGTAATCCTTGGCGGCCTTCCTGAGCAGCTTAATTCCTATGCGGCATCACTAGTTTACTCGGCCTTCTTTAAAAGCGTCTCGTCATAATGAAAAAAGAGAACAAAGGGAAAAAGGGCCACGTGTGGGGTCTCCTAAGGGCCATTTAATGGTGCAGTCATGATGACTTGGAGAGCATTTAATGGAATGGAGCATCACGGATGCATAATGAGAAGAGAGGAGAAAGTCCAAGTCGGCCTCCTCCCACTCTCTTCCAAGTCAGCCCTACCTAGGCATCGTCCCGTCCTAGCCTTTTCCAAGTCGGCCCCGCCCCGGCACATTTAATGGAATGAAGCATCACGGACGCTTAATGAGAAGAGAGAAAAAGTCCAAGTCGGCACATTTAATGGAATGAAGCATCACGGACGCTTAATGAGAAGAGAGAAAAAAGTCCAAGTCGGCCTCCTCTCGCTCTCTTCCAAGTCGGCCCTACTCGGCATCGTCCCGTCCCAGCCTCTTTCAAGTCGGCTCCGCCCCGGCACATTTAATGGAATGGAGCATCACGGACGCGTAATGAGAAGAGAGGAGAAAGTCCAAGTCGGCCTCCTCCCGCTCTCTTCCAAGTCGGCCCCGCCCCGGTACATTTAATGGAGTAGAGCATCACGGACGCGAAGAAAGGGAGAAGTCCGAGTCGGCCCCATTCCGGAACTCCATCTTGGCCACGGACATTCCCATCCTGCTTCACCCCGGCACTCCCGCTCGGCAAAGGACGTCCCATCCCGCTTCGCCGAGCACTCCTGCTCGGCTTCCAAGCCATATTATATCTTTCACATCAAAGCATTTATGGCATCATAAAGGCCACGTGCATCCCATTACCTCTAAGGCATTTATTGCCTTATTCTCTCTCCTGTATTAAGGCATTTATGGCGGCAAAGGATGGCGTAATGAAGCCGAGATGGAGAGTTCTTGACTCCACGTCTCAAAGAGGTCCTCGATGCCTTCGACTGCCTTCGGATGACTGTCCCAGCTACCCGGCTTCTTTCCGGCCTCCCAGCACCGTGTCGGATAGCCTCTCTGACTCCGCTCTCGGCCATGGATGGCTTCGTGGCTCTCCTCCAAGCTCTCTATCCCAGCTCCGACTAGACGATGGGCAGCATCATGGTGGGACGACAAAGGACATGCATGTAGCCATAAAAGGAGCTTGGCAAGGTCATCAGCTCAAGGCCAAGCATCTCCAGATGGGCTCAGACCAGCACGGAGGCTAGATGTCATTGCTTGGACCACCCTGCTTCCTACGTCTCCTCACCGAGGCATGACAGCTTTGTCCCGGTTCGGTTCCAAGCTCCCTCGGCGGCCTCTAGCTTCGCCCTGGCCTCCAGCTCGGCCACGGACGTCCCGCTTCGCCCCGGCCTCCAGCTCGGCCACGGACGTCCCACTTTGCCCCGGCACTCCAGCTTGGCCACAAACATCCCTTTTCGCCCCAGCACTCCAGCTCGGCCATGAACGACCCGTCCCGTCTCGGCCTCCAACTTCGCCCCGGCACTCCAGCTCGGCCACGGACGTCTCGTCCCGACCTCCAGCTTCGCCCTGGCACTCTAGCTCGGCCACAGACATCTCGTTCTGGCCTCCAGTACGAGGGACCTCGGATCCGTCCCGGCCTTTAGGTCCCATCCTAGCCGGCTCCCAGCCGTCTCAATTAACTCCCAACTCTTCCATTCCAGACGGATGTGCAGCTCATGATGGTGATGAGACTCCACCACCTTTTATCTCTCTTCATAAGGACGGCCCTGTGAATGTGAAGGACATCTGCCCATATCCTACCAGCCTACAGCGGTCCAAATCAAGTGGCCACCCACTCTAACGAAACTTGACCCACCAACCAGCTACAGCCACCTACTTTGATGGGATTTAACCTGCAACCCTGACATGCAACCCTGACATGCCAAAGAAGGAAGCAAGCCCTACCATTGCTGCCATCACCTTAAATGCTCTTACAAGTGGCAGCACCCCAAGCCTCATAGACACTTCACCCACCAAAGTCATCATTATGAGACCTCACCACTCAAACCAGATAGACTCCATACACCTATAAAATGGGTAAGAGGGACCCCCGACGAGGTAACAGAACTGATAACTACAACAACATTCTTAAACGCTCATTCTTGCTCACAGAGAGCTCTTTTCTGAGCCTCTCTCTTTTTCTCTTTTGAGCTTTCTCAAGCTCACGGCTGTTGCCCAAACTTGAGCGTCGGAGGGTCCCTGCCGGAATCTTCGACCCTCGAGACTTTTTGCAGGCTCCCAGACGCGAGAAGCTCGCCGAAAGATCCCAGGCTCGCTGGAGAAGGCGATCAGACGCTCGCGAACGTTCAAGGGGGGGTGATCTGGCAGCATCAGATTGGCGCACCAGGAAGGGGGAGAAAGCAGAGTTCTGTGACCCTAAGCTACAAGCTCTCACTCCCTTTAGGACAACAATGGAAGCTTCCCCAGCTATGCTGGGGGGCACCCTCAACGAGCTGACCAACAGAAGGCCGGCTCTCTATTCCACCATCACAACCAGTTCATGCCATTCAAGCAAAACATCATGCCACCCTCTCACCCTGCAGGCCTAAGCGTTAACGGTAGCTGTCCAAAAGCTATGGAAGCGATATTTCATGACCACACAGCAGCAAACAAGAGCTTGCGATGCCCCTTTGGTTGTCGCTCAAGCCAGCTATCATCCATCCAGTGGGAGATCTTCCTAGCAAGAGACTCACCATCGTCATATCTCAACAAGCTCAGGAGCAAGAGCAACCTCAAGCTCATCGGCAATTTAAGGCTCAGGCTCATTAACCAGCAAGAGCGCCACTACTTGCCACCCAAATCCTAACTCCTAGTCACCTCAGAGCCAATCTGAGCCCAAGACCTCCTGCGGATTCCATTCCAGCTGCCCTCGGATTTTAGCACTGGTACCCCCCATCTTCAATCAGCATAGTTTCTTGGGGGCAGGACATCAACTCAGCAGAAGGAGACCAATTTCTATAAAGAAAAAGCTCTCAAGCCTATAATCAGACGTCATCAGATCGGACGTCATCAATGATGTACCTCCCTACATTATGAGCAATAAAGGACCTCCTTCAACACCACGGTCAATCCTTCTTGCGTTCGAGGACCAGATCTTTCTAAAGGAGCTCGCCGGCATCGCGGCCCCAAAGGCTTCGTAACCGATTGAGTCGCCCCTTGCAGCGGTTTCCAAACCTCCGAGGCGGTTCAAAAGAAGCTCGCCGGCATCGCGGCCTAAAGGCTCCATAACAGGTCAAGTCGCCCTTCGCAGCGGTGCACATACTCCCGAGGCGGTTCAAAAGGAGCTCGCTGGCATCGCAGCCCCAAAGGCTCCATAACTGGTTGAGTCGCCCTCGCAGCGATTCCCAAACCCCCGAAGCGGTTCAAAAGGAGCTCGCCGGTATCGCGGCTCCAAAGGCTCCGTAACTGGTTGAGTCACCCTCGCAGCGGTGCACACACCCCCGAGATGGTTCAAAAGGAGCTCGTCGGCATTACGGCCCCAAAGGCTCCGTAACTGGTCAAGTCGCCCCTCGCAGCGGTTCTCAAACCCTCGAGGCGGTTCAAAAGGAGCTCGTCGGTATCACGGCCCCAAAGGCTCCGTAACCGGTCAAGTCGCCCCTCGCAGCGATTTCCAAACCCCGAGGTGGTTCAAAAGGAGCTCATCGGCATCGCGGCCCCAAAGGCTCCATAACCGATCGAGTTGCCCCTTGTAGCGATGCACACACCCCAAGGCGGTTCAAAAGGAGCTCACCGGCATCGCGGCCCCAAAGGCTCTGTAACCGGTCGAGTCACCCCTTGCAGCGGTGCACACACCCCCGAGGCGGTTCAAAAGGAACCTGATGACTCTCAACTCTCAGGTCACCCTTCGGGGTTCAAAAGGAACCTGACGACTCTCAACTCTCAGGTCACCCTTCGGGGTTCAAAAGGAACCTGATGACTCTTAACTCTCATGTCACCCTTCGGGGTTCAAAAGGAACCTGAGGACTTTCAACTCTCAGGTCACCCTTCGGGGTTCAAAAGGAACCTGACGACTCTCAACTCTCAGGTCACCCTTCGGGTTTCAAAAGGAACCTGACGACTCTCAACTCTCAGGTCATCCTTCGGGGTTCAAAAGGAACCTGATGACTCTTAGCTCTCAGGTCACCCTTCGGGTTAAAAGGAACATGATGACTCTCAACTCTCAGGTCATCCTCCGGGATTCAAAAGGCTTCTAACAGCCACAATTTTGCCTCAACGGCTTTATTTCTGCATCAGCGGCATCATCTCTGCCTTAGTGGCGTTATCTCTGCTTCAGTGGCATCATCTCTGCCTCAGCGGCATTATTGCAGCCTCAACGGCTTTATTTCTGCCTCAGCGGCATTATTGCAGCCTCATTGGCTTTATCTCTGCCTCAGCGGTGTCATCTCTGCCTTATCGCTTTATCTCAGCAGCATTATTTCAGCCTCATCGGCTTTATCTTTGCCTTAGCGGCTAACTGACAAGCATTCCCTCAAAAATTAGCATACGCTGCTTTGAGTGGCGGGCACAAGGTAATTAATTTACCTTCAAAATTTCTTAAAGTTCTACACTCCTTTCGCTTAGCTGATGCGTGGCACACAAGCTCAAGAAGTGTGGGGGGCATTTGATGGGACTAGTTGACCCCATGGGCAATAAAGGCAACAATTTTTGGACGGCCGCAATTTCCAGATGATTTTTCTATGCCGCAATCTTCGGCGGCCTTCCGGAGCGGCTTAATTCCTAGGTGGCATCATTGGTCTACTCGGCCTTCTTTACAACGAACTCAACCGGCATCAAGTATTTCGTCCATGGCATTGCTCCTAGCTACAACAAGTGTCTCGTCATAATGAAGAAAGAGAACAAAAGGGAAAAAGGGTCACGTTATGTGCGTGGGTTCTCCTAAGGGCCACTCTCCGTCATTAATGTTTAGTAGTCAAGTCAATGGGCTGGAGCATTTAATGGTGCGGACTTGGAGAACATTTAATGGAATGGAGCGTCATGGACACGTAATGAGAAGAGAAGAGAAAGTCCAAGTCGGCCTCCTCCCGCTCTCTTCCAAGTCGGCCCCGCCCCATCCCGACCTCTTCCAAGTTGGCCCCGCCCCGGCACATTTAATGGAATGGAGCATCACGGATGCATAATGAGAAGAGAGGAGAAAGTCCAAGTCGGCCTCCTCCCGCTCTCTTCCAAGTCGGCCCCGCCTCGGCATCATCCCAACCCGCCTCTTCCAAGTCGGCCCCGTTCCGACGCATTTAATGGAATGAAGCATCACAAACGCTTAATGAGAAGAGAGGAGAAAGTCCAAGTCGGTCCCGCTCTCTTCCAAGTCGGCTCCCACCCTTGGCACATTTAATGGTCGAGCCCCGCCCTGGCACATTTAATGGAGTGGAGCGTCACGGATGCGAAGAGAGAGAGAAGTCCGAGTCGGCCCACCCCGGCACTCCATCTTGGCCATGGACTTTCCCGTCCCTCTTCACCCCGACACTCTTGCTCGGCCAAGGACGTCCCATCCCGCTTCGCCGCAGCACTCCCAAGCCATATTATATCTTTCACACCAAAGCATTTATGGCCTCATAAAGCCACATGCATCCCATTACATGCTATCTCTAAGGCATTTATTGCCTTATTCTCTCTCCTATATTAAGGCATTTATGGCTGCCACATTGGCCCCTTGCATGAGAAAGGATGGCGTAATGAAGCGGAGGCTGGGAGTTCTTGACTCCACGTCTCAAAGAGGTCCTCGACGCCTTCAACTGCCTCTAGATGATTGTCCCAGCCATCCGACTTCTTCCCGGCCTCCCAGCATCGTGCCGGACAGCCTCTCTGACTCCGCTCTCGGCCATGGACGGCTTCGTCCGTGGCTCTGCTCCAAGCTCTCGATGGGCAGCATCATGGTGGGACGACAAAGAACATGCATATAGCCATAAAAGGAGCTTAGCAAGGTCATCAGCTCAAGGCCAAGCATCTCCAGGTGGGCTCAGACCAGCACAAAGGCTAGATGTCATCACTTGGACCACCCTGCTTCCTACGTCTCCTCACCGAGGCGTGATAGCTTTGTCCCGGCTTGACTCCAAGCTCCCTCGGCGGCCTCCAGCTTCGCCCCGGCCTTCAGCTCAGCCACGGACGTCCCGCTTCGCCCCGGCCTCCAGCTCGGCCACGGACGTCCCGCTTTGCCCCGACACTCTAGCTCGGCCACGGACGTCCCACTTCGCCCCGGCACTCCAGCTCGGCCACAAATGACCTGTCCCGTCTCGGCCTCCAGCTTCGCCCCGGCACTCCAACTCGGCCACGGACGTCCCGTCCCGACCTCCAACTTTGCCCCGGCACTCCGGCTTGGCCACAGACATCTCCTCCCAGCCTCCAGTATAAGGGACCTCGGATCCGTCCCGGCCTTCTGGTCCCATCCCAGCCGGCTCCCAGCAGTCTCAATTAACTCCCAACTCTTCCATCCCAAACGAATGTGTGGCTCATGATGGTGATGAGACTCTACCACTTTTTATCTCTCTTTGTAAGGACAGTCCTGTGAATGTGAAGGACATCTGCCCATATCCTGCCAGCCTGCAGTGGTCCAAATCAAGTGGCCACCC
Source organism: Calamus simplicifolius (assembly GCA_900491605.1). NCBI lineage: Eukaryota > Viridiplantae > Streptophyta > Magnoliopsida > Arecales > Arecaceae > Calamus > Calamus simplicifolius. The sequence goes on along the minus strand of UESW01001755.1, from coordinate 255,143 downwards.
ACTCTAACGGAACTTGACCCACCAACCAGCTGCAACCACCCACTTTGATGGGATTTAACCTGCAGCCCTAATATGCTAAAGAAGGAAGCAAGCCCTGCCATTGTTGCCATCACCTTAAATGCTCTTACAAGTGGCATCACCCCAAGCCTCACAGATATCAACTCTGCCACTTCACCCACCAAAGTCATCATTATGAGACCTCAACCACTCAAACCAGATAGACTCCATACACCTATAAAATGGGTAAGAGGGACCCCCGATAAGGTAACTAAGAACTGATAACTACAACAACACTCTTAAACGCTCATTCTTGCTCACAGAGAGCTCTTCTCTGTGCCTCTCTCTTTTTCTCTTTCGAGCTTCCTCAAGCTCACGGTCGTTGCTCAGAGCACTGACTTGAGCATCGAAGGGTCCCCGCCGGAATCTCTGGTCCTTTGGACTTTTTGCAGGCTTCCAGGCGCGAGAGGCTCGCCAGAAGATCTCGGGCTTGTTGAAGAAGGCGATCGAACGCTCGCGAACGTTCGAGGGGTGATCTGGCAACAACAACATCCATAAAAGATTTTGGTAAACAATATGTCCTATGATATTACTAAACAATGAAATGTTCCATTGAGCTTGCAGTGAAATTCTTGTAACTATGAAAACCAAATTGTACTCGAATTAATGAGATTACTCACCAATAAATGTTGAAGTCCTGCTAATAGAGTAAAAGGAAAAACAAAATAACAAGAATATAAATTATATGCATTTTAACCCTCATTTCATGGTTACCAACAGCTTGAACCAATCATAGACCCACCCAAATCCATTATAGGCCAAATCTTGTACCAAAGAGGGTAAAAACCTAGTTGTCACTATTTCTGAGGAAATGCCAACAAGGGCATCATCACAGTGAGTTACCATCAGGATTCATGTTGCATTAGGCTCCAACAATAGGAATTATATCAGCATATTCATAACCAACAAATCAAAGTGCAATTAAATAATCACATTTTATATACCGCAATCCAGAAACAACTGAAATCATGTTGATCATGATTGTTTGAAAAATGTTTTTAATCTTTCGTAAAGAATCAGAACAAATTAAGTTTCTAAATAAGTGTAACAATCATTCAAAAAAAAAATGCCGCAGTAGTCAGCAGTATTCGCATGATTGAGTCAATTAGCAAGCTTTTAAAGCCCTCCATGGGCATGCAGAACAAAGAAGAAAAAGCTGGCTGGTTCATTTGAAGCAAGTAATTGGTTCCTTGGTACAGGGGAAATGTTACAAGCTTTGCGAGTTACATTAGAATATGAATCTTCTCCCTTTGCAGTTAACAACATTTATGACTGAGGAATTCAGTGTGTCACACATTTGTCAATTGGATCACGTGATTTTCTTCGCACTAAGAACTTGACAAAGAAAACAGAGAAATTATGTAATCACTTGGGTCTCAATGATTATTGGTAGTTAATGATGGACAATGGATGCTTTGCTGAGCGTGGAAAGAGGCAAAATAAGTGTTAAAAAAGAAATCATATCACTTTGATGAACACTACAAACAAGCAAGTTTTGGAGGATTCTGGCCGTAAATTTACTAATAATTCAATTTAGCAGATATTTTGTACATAAGGAAAACACTTTTTGCACTGCAAGCGGTGCAGGAAGTCCTGCACCACCTGCGTTCATTGGTCCACAGGAGGGATCTGCCGCGTTTGACAGATGGGCCATCGGTGCGGACCAATGGCTGGAAAGACTTCCCTTCGAGAAAAGATAAATATTTAAGGAGCGTCACCAACATGATGCTGCTCAAGTAAAGCATAAAGATTCATGGTATATGTGATATGTAGAAGAGAAGTAATGGCTTTTGGGAATAAGAGCTTGGATATCCCTCTTATCCTTTATTTTAAACAGTACCTTAGTTTTTTTTTTTTTTTTTTTTTTTCCGGTATTCAATTTTTAAACTCCAAGCTGACTCCTTTAAACCGAGGTTTAAAATCTTAATTCCAAAGCGAACCGAATTTAATTTTTTAAGATTTGGTTTAAGTATTCATAAAAACTATTCGCGTCAGCCATCCGTTGGAGAATTCTTGACGGCACCCGGTCCAACCAGACCGCCTGATCCGGTCAAAGATCCATCGAACGGTCCGACCGGTTTTAGAACCTAGACCGCAGAGACAAGCGCCGTTGATCCATCGGTTGGGAACTCTCTATCGAAGGAATTAGACGGACAGGATTTCTTCAAAAATCCTATAAAAGTCTCCATTTCGTTCGCGTCGGTGGTAATGGTTTTGGGGAGGCTCGGGAGGAGAGGAGTGGAAGCGCTTGGAAGAAGCTTCGCAGAGGCGGTCGGTTTCCTCTCTCCTATTCTTCTCCTTGGAATCCTAGTCTGAAATTTCTGAATTCGAATGTTATTGCTGTTGATGTTTGATTGGATCTTGTTGGACTCCTGGGGTTTAATTCGTTTGATAGGTTAAAAACAAATAATTATTTTTAAATTTTTATAAAAAATAAATTTAAAAGATAACTCATGTTTGTTGACTAATAAAAATAAATTTAAAAGATAACTCATGTTTGTTGACTAACTTTTTTTTTTTTAATCATCATTCGTAATTATGATTTTTAAAATAAAGAGAGATATTCATAGAATATTTTCACTGTTTCAAAGAGCGAGGCATGGTGAAGGGATAAGTCGGTTAGATTCCTTGCTCCGATCTCGCGGATAACCGACGTGGCCGACCTTTCTAACGGTTCGAATTTTGCCGCAACTTATGACGAGGGGGAAAAAGATTGCGGTCTAGGTGGCGGCGCGGTGATGTGACCGCCCCCTTGCCTTTCATCGCCTCGAAGGGTAAAGCGGAGGCAACCGCCATTCTTCCCTTGGTTCTTCTCCAAATTCCAAATACCTACCCGTCGTTCAAACCCTAACCTAAATCTACTTCCCTTCTATCTGCCCTCCCATCCCCCTTTTGCCTCTACCAGCGATCGCGCGGTAAGATTTCTCCGCTGCCGGATCTCTCTGCGTTGATGCTCACGATCTCGCTCTTTTTCATGGGATTCATCTCGTGTGCTGGATATTTTTTTTGACCAATTTGATTCGGTTTGGGAGAGGAGATTTGGTTCAACTATACTTTGTGCAATCGTTCTAACGTCGAATTTTTTCCTGAATTCAGTTTGTGTTTGATTGGTTATCTTTGATCTAGGTTTGTTTGTATCGGCATTTAATCGATTTCACATGCGAGGTTGGAGGAATTTATTTTCTCCTATTGGATTGGATTTTTAGGGTTTTAGCTTGCTTTGGTCGTCGCGCTAGGTTTATTACATTTCCTGCTGTTCCGTTATTTCATTTATATTTTGGGTTTGGTTCTTGTTATGGCAAGGTAGCTCTTAAAATTTTCAGTTCTTTTCTTATCAAATAGAGAAATACTTGCTAATTTTATTTACTTTGATTTTTTTTTTTAAAATCGTTTGACAATTCAATATATTGATAATATCTGTTCTTTGCCCCTTATTTGTGGTTAGCTCAAAGGTTTGTGAAGCTGCTGTAAACTTGTTCTAATGGCAAATCCTGAAGAGAGACGGGACAATGTATCAACGCCTTCAGTCTCGGAGGCAGCTAGTTTTGGTCAGGTGGAAGAGACTTCACCGGATTTGTTGCAGAATACTCCTTCTAACATAGCCAGATTGGGAGATGTGATCGAACACTGCGTTGGTCGGCAGAAATATCTCGCACGGACAAAGAGTCCATCCGATGGGGAGGATGTCCGTTGGTACTTCTGCAAAGTGCCCCTAGCAGAGAAAGGTGAGCGAGTATATTCGCAATTTACTTATTTTATTCAGCTTGTAATTTCACTCCATGCATTCAGAGGTGGCTTCTAAATGCAAATACTCGACTTGAAGCTTTTTGGGTGCAGATGCTTTTGTCCCATTGCAATTATGTTAAAAACATAGAAAGCCCTAGCATAATAAAAATATCTATCGACTGCAAGTATCATTTCTATTTTCTAGCACTTGTCCTCTGGATTCTATTCTTTTCTTGATCTCTGGTGGAAGCTTTTATGACCAGGAAGCTGATCGTGAACAAATTTGGTTTTAGTGGAAGTGAAAATTTATGATTTTTCCCCTTAACCTTAAATGACACCCTGTTGAAATGAGTGGCAATGGTTTTATATGAGAATTGCAGTTGCTATTGCAAGCAATAGATAATATGCATTCAGTATAGTTAAAATTTTGTTTATTTTACAGAGCTTGCAGCTTCAGTTCCTCGAACAGAAATAGTGGGAAAAAGTGATTATTTCCGATTTAGTATGAGAGACTCACTTGCACTAGAGGCTTCTTTCTTACAGGTAATCATTTCCCACTACAGAATTGGGTTAAGTGTTTTTTTTGTTTTTGTTTTTTTTGGGGGGGGGGGGGGAAGAAAAATGACTTGGTCTTAATTGATACTCTGTTGGCACATTATCTTTCCAATACTAATTTTCTGCGTGAACTTAAGCATTATATTTATACATAATGGTTATTCTTTGGTCTTTCATGGGTTTATTTTGGTAGTTCATTCTCGCAGAACTCCTACATGATTCTTGTAGGGCATCTTTATGTGTTTAGTCTCAGCATGCTCCCACACCCACCTTTAAGAGGTTCAAGGAACATGGAACAAGGAGAAGAAAAGCATAAAATACTTAGCAACAACATACTGCAAAAAGTGCTGTCTGTCACTTATGCAATAGCGTTATGCTATTTACCTAGCAAACACATTCTGCTGATGTGTCACACCCTGAGTGAATCTTGCGTTGAGAATTTCTCCAACTAGAATTTGTAAGTTTTGAGACCTTAACTATATGATGAGTTGGCAAAGGCCCTGTTGATTATAGTGCTAGGATGAAACAGTGAATTTGTCACTTAATGCTGATACATTAATTTATTTTATTGAAACTCCAATTTGATGCTCAATTAAGAAATGTTGCGTTGTCTCTTTGCCTTTTTACAATCAGGAAGGTTGTATTTGAGTCCTGCCTCGCCACCATAATAGGTCTAGTTTTTGAATGGTAAGATGCATTTGTGCATGGCAAACAATCACATGGGTCATCACTAGTGTCAATACATTCATCTTTCCTTATTTAGTCTTTGTATAGCTGTAAATTCCTTGATTACCCCTCTAAGATTTTCATTATTGTTTTATATATTCTTTTGTTGTATTTCTTCATATAATAGGCCTAGAATTAACGGATCTGATTAGGGATCTGATTGGGATCTGATTATGGCCTAGAATTAAGGGATCTGATTATGGCCCAGAATTAAGGGATCTGTTTGTTCTTGATGTCTATATATTGTAATTCTTTTTGTGAAATCAAGCAAAAAAAACATTTTCAGAAATTCTCTTTTATATTTATCATGCCAAAACTCTGGGATTATCTCATCTTGTGTCTGGTTCCTTGTTTAGCTCCAAGATCTTAGTGTTCTATACTTGTTTTTTTGTGTTCTTCTATTCTGTTTCTTGGACTTGATCTCTTAGTTTTGTGTTTTGATTGTTGAATTATGTCTTTGGAACAATCTGAACATTTTCTGGTTCGATTTAATGGCAAGAACTATTCTACCTGTGCATTCCAATTTTAGATCTTTGTGAAGGGAAAGGAATTATAGGGTCATATTGTGGGACAGATCCTGCACCTAACAGCAAGAAAGAGAAGGAGAATATGTGAAATGGGAGGTGAAGGATGCTCAGATTATGTCTTGGATCCTTAGAAGTGTGGAACCTTCCATACTTCTCAATCTTAAACCTTATAAGAATTCTAGAGAAATATGGGATTGCTTGAAGAAAATTTACAACCAAAGCAATACAGCACGAAGGTTTCAATTGGAACTCGAGTTGGGTCAACTCAGTCAAGGAGGTATGTCAATCCAAGAGTTTTATTCTACCTTTGGAAATCTTTGGGCTGAGTATACCAATATTGTGTATGCAAGTGTACCTCCTGAAGGATTCATTGCTATCCAAAGTGTGCAAAGACTAGTAAGCATGACCAGTTTTTAATGAAGTTAAGGAGGGATTTTGAAGCAATCAGGTCCAACCTGATGAACAGAGAACCAGTTCCTTCATTGGATATTTGTGTAGGAGAGCTTCTTAGGAAGGAACAACGGCTCATTATACAGGCATTCTTAGAGTAGAATGCTCAAAATTCTACTTCAATTCCTGTTGCCTACGCTGCTCAAGGGAAGTCTAAAAGAGGCAGAGATATGACTATTGTCTAGTGCTATAGTTGTAAAGGATTTGGGCACATTGTTACTGATTGTACTAAAAAGTTCTGCAATTATTGTAAGAAAATAGGGCATATCATCAAAGATTGTTCAACTTGGCCTCCAAAGAAATCTGAAACTGCCTACAATGTCTCGGTTGGTCCCTTCAATGCCCCTAGTCCTGGTCAGTCTTCTATTACTCCTGAAATGGTCCAACAAATGATAGTTTTGCCTTTTCTGCTTTAGGCCTTTCAGGTAACAAATTCTAATCCTAAGCCTTGGTATTTTGATTCTTGTGCTTCCAATCACATGACTAATACTGCCTTACCTTTAAATAATATTCAAAAATATAACGGAGATCTTTAGATTCATACTGCTGATGGTAATTCCTTTTCTATCACAACTGTTGGTGATATTTCAGCCTCTTTAAATACTGTTTTTGTGTCTCCTAAGCTGTCCACTAATCTTATATCTGTTGGTCAATTAGTTGACAACAATTGTACTATTCAATTCTCAAATTCTGATTGTCTTGTGCAAGATCAAGTATCCGGAAAGATGATCGCGAAGGGACCTAAAGTGGGACGTCTCTTTCCTTTGCTTCCATCTCCCTCTCCATTATCGAATTATGTTGCTTGTAATGCTCCTCAATGTGATATGCATAGACGTTTAGGACATTCTAATTCTTATGTACTTCGAGTCTTGCTTAAATCTGGTTTACTTGAAAATAAATATTCGATTTCTTCTAATGATATGGTTGATTGTGCATCTTGCAAACTTGGTAAAAGCAAAACGCTTCTTTTTCCACTGCATAAAACCCGCACAACCAAACCTTTTGAACTCGTATATACTGATATATGGGGTATTGCACCTGTAATTTCTCACGAACATTACAAATACTTTCTTACATTTATCTATGATTTTACTCGCTTTACTTGGGTATATTTTCTTCGGTCTAAGAGTGAGGTTTTATTTGTATTTAAAGTCTTTCTTGCTTTAGTTGAAACACAATTTTCTGCCAAAATCAAAATCTTGCAGTTGATTCAGGTGGTGAATACATGTCAAATGAATTTTAATTTTTTCTTCAAAGTCATGGGATCATATCACTACGTTATTGTCCTTTCACACCACAACAAAACGGTGTGGCTGAAAGAAAGAATCGTCATTTTCTTGATATTGTTCGCACTCTTCTAATTGAGTCTTGTGTTCCTTCTCATTTTTGGTGTGAAGCTTTGTTACTGTTGTTTATTTGATTAATAGATTACCATCTTCCAACTTGAATAATGATTCTCCCTACTTCCGTTTGTTTCGGCATGCACCAAATTATTCTAATCTTCATATTTTTGGATGTTTTGTTTTGTTCACCTTCCTGCGCATGAGAGAAATAAACTTACTGCCCAATCTGTCAAGTGTGCTTTCTTAGGATATGTTGAACTCAAAAAGGATTTCTTTGCTATGATCCTCATGCCCGTCAAACTCGTGTCTCTAGGAATGTAATTTTTTTTTGAAAATCAGCCCTTCTTTAGCACCCAACAAACTTCGAATTCCTTTCTCTATCTACTTACCGCATTTTCCTCGGTCACCGACACCAGTACAAAGGTTTAAACCGGATTATGTTTATCGTAGGCGTACTCCTCCTGCATCTGGTCCTCCTACAGGTCTCACTGAAGTTCCTCCACATCTTCCTGTGGCATTAGATCCTGTTCTACCTATTTTCGATGATCCAACTCCTCTTTGTAGAAGCTCTAGACCTCACAAACCTCCTAAAAGGTATGGTTTTTCAACCCCTGTGGCTGTCTACTATCTTGTCTTCTATTTCCATTCCTTCTTGTTATAAGCAGGCTATGGAACATGAGCGTTGGCAAAAAGCAATGGAAGCAAAACTTCAAGCACTTAAGGAAAATCATACTTGGGACATTGTTTCTTGTCCTTCAAATGTTAAGCCCATTGGTAGTAAGGGGTCTATACTGTGAAACTCAAGTCTGATGGCTCTCTAAATAGATATAAAGCTCGATTGGTTGCTCTTGGCAATAAACAAGAATATGGCCTGATTATGAAGAAACATTCGCATCAGTTGCTAAGATGACCACGGTGAGAACCATTCTTGCTGTTGCATCCTCTCAATCTTGGCCTTTACATCAAATGGATGTAAAAAATGCCTTCTTGAATGGGGACCTTAAGGAAGAAATTTACATGAAACTTCCAACCGGTATGTCAATGATGGATTCTCATAAAGTTTGCAAGCTACGACACTCTTTGTATGGATTGAAGCAGGCACCTAGAGCCTGGTTTGAAAAGTTTCACAGTACTCTTCTTACTTTCTCTTTCACACAAAGTCAATATGATTCCTTACTCTTCTTTTACAAGACAACCACTGGTATGGTCTTTCTCTTAGTTTATGTTGATGATATTATCATCACTGGTAATGACAATGGGTTGATCACTAAGCTTCAAAAAATGTTGCATAGTATATTTCAAATGAAAGATCTTGAGCATCTCACCTATTTTTTGGGACTGGAAGTTCACTCTCGAGATCATGGTTTGTTCTTAAACCAACATAAATATATTCAAGATCTCATTGAACTAGTTGGTTTAAAGGATGTTACTGCTGTTAATATGCCAATGGAGGTGAATGTGAAATATCGCAAAGATGAAGGCGAGCTTTTGCCCGATCCTTTTCTATATAGGCAACTTGTTGGTAGCCTTATCTACCTAACAATCACAAGACCCGATATCTCATATGATGTCCGTATAGTTAGCAAATTTATGCACTCACCTGACATCTTCATCTTGCTGCAATTCATCGCATTATTTGATACTTAATTGGGTCACCTACTCGTGGGTTATTTTTTCCTACAAAATCTGCTCTTCATTTGACTGCCTATAGTGATGCAGATTGGGTTGGCTGCCCGAATACTAGAAAATCTACAACAGGTTGGTGCATTTTTCTTGGAGATGCTTTGGTTTATTGGAAGTGTAAGAAGCACTGTCTCTAAATCTTCCACGGAGGCTGAGTATATAGCCATGTCTGCAGCTTGTTTTGAAATTGTGTGGTTACGAGGTCTTCTTTTTGAACTTGGATTTCCTCCAACTAATCCTACTCCCCTTCATGGTGATAATGCTAGTGCCATTCAAATAGCGGCAAATCCAGTATATCATGAACGCACAAAGCACATTGAGGTGGATTGTCATTATATTAGATATGCCTTTACTCGAGGTGTTATCACTCTTCCTCATCTTACTACTGATCTTCAAATAGCTGATGTCTACACGCCAACGACAAGTTTATTAGTAGCAAATTGATGCTGATAGACTTACCCACATCAATTTGAGGGGGATGTCAATATATTCATCTTTCCTTATTTAGTCTTTGTATAGCTGTATATTCCTTGATTTCATTATTGTTGTATATTGTATTTCTTCCTATAATAGGCCTAGAATTAAGGGATTTGATAGGGATCTGATTAGGGATCTAATTATGGCCTGATTGGGATCTGATTAGGGAGATCTGATTATGATTTGATTGGGATCTGATTATGGCCTAGAATTAAGGAATCTGATTGTTCTTTATGTCTATATATTGTAATTCTCTTAATGAAATCAAGCAGAAAAATTTTCAGAAATTCTCTTTTATATTTGTCAAGCAGAATATAAAAAAGAAATATTTGATGACCAGATGCATGTCATACCCAATGCTGGATCGGGATAGACTAGGTTATGTATAGGCTGATGAGAGGGTGATGCCATGAATAGGTTTTCAATCATCAAGTTTCCTATTGAGATTAAACTCATTTATAATTGAAGAATTGAATTATTAGATAAGCATATGGAAAACTAGGTTAAGAATTTATAGTGTATGAAAGAGGACAATAATGCCCTTAGAGAAAACCCATATTCAAATATGAAAAAGAGCAAGGTTCTACTCCTTAAAGATTTAATCCAAGAAGTGTTTGCTACATCATAATCATTGACATAAATATAAATCGGTGACTTGAGATTAGAGAAGTATACATTGACAAAGCATAATCATGCCTTGACAAATCCAGCCTTAAGGATGATCCCCTTAAATTTTTAGAAATCAGTTGCGAGTAGTTTCCTTGAAATTGAAAGCATATAAACATTTAAATGCATACCAAGACGATTAGGCAGATTATGCAAGCGGATCTCGTTTTAATCATCATGAAGTATTTCAGATGAAATTAAGAGAGCTTGCAAGTGAAACAATGATTGTGTCATTCAGTAACAACTTCAACAAAAGTCTAGTTCAAATTTTTAACCATTATGTGATATGTATACAGTTTTTTGAAATTATAATTTTTGAAGTCAATTTTGAGTTGTAAGTCTGCTTTTGAAGCAAGAGGCATGTGGGTCCAACAAGTTCCAATGCTATCATCCTATCATGTGGACTGCTATTGACCCACAAATAGCCTGCTTATCCTGATTAGACTGAATAATGCAAAAGATGATTGATATTTTGCAGGGAAAATGTTGTAGATAGTCATGGATTTGGATGATGTTGATCCTAAGGCCATTTTGCACAAAATAGAAGATGATACTATAAAAGTGCACTTTTGGAGTATGCAGACAGCTTCAAGATTTTGTAATGTGTATAAAGAGTGCGACATGAGGGCACATTCGATGTTCGTAGGTATATATGCTAGCAAGATTAGAATGAGTGACATAAAAAATCATAAGAACTTGTTTACATGGAAGGTGCGAGTAAATGTAAAAACCTGAAACCATGGGTTTTTATGGAATAAAAATGGGAAGAGATTGGGGAAGGAAAAGAATGGTGTTGCTTGTTTGTTTGAAGGTCAAGGTTTTAAGCCTTAGTAGCTTGGCCATCCCATCCATTCAAAATGGGATTGGGATGGGGTAGGACTCTGAAACCATCTCAACTCAACTCAACTCAACTCAACTCAGCCTTTTCCCAACTATATGGGGTCGGTCAACTCAAAATGGGAGGAGATTGGGGTAGGACTTTGAAACCATGTAGGAGAAAAAAAGAAAGAGGAAAAAGGAAGGGGGGGGGGGGGGGGGGAAGAGGAAGGAAAGAAAAAATAAAAAAAGGGAAAGAAAAAGAAAAAAAAAAAAAGAGAAAGAACAGAAGAAGAAAAAGAGAAAAAAGAAGGAAAGAAAGAAGAAAAATATAAAAAGAAGAAATGAGAAAGGAAGGAAGGAAGGAAGAAGAAGAGGAAAGAAAGGAAAGAAAGAAGGAAAAAAAAACAAAGAAATAAACGAGAAGAGTGATGAAGAATACCTTTTGGGATGCTCAACTAGGATGGGGCAGAACAGTGGGGCATCTTGTTTCATGGTGAAACTGGGACACTCCCATTCCACAAGATTTAAACTCTTGTTGAAATTTATTTGGTGGAAGACATAAATGTGTTGCAAGAAAAGAATTTGCAAAGTATTAATGGTCATGCTTGAATTATGCCTTGAGAAAGTGCATTTGGAATAATGAGCTAGAAATTTGTGTGACAAGCGGAAGGGATGCACTTCTGTGAAAGATAGAAATGATAAAAGGAAAGAACTTATGACTTTTCAAAGTGACAGAAAAATGAAAGGAAAGAAATTCCAACCTTTCAAAGGGTGCGAGGATGTTGATGGTCTATAACTGCCCAGATGTATAGAGCTTAGTATTTTTGATATTCTATGCGAAGTCAAGATGTTATAAAAAAGGGCATTTAACATGTATTTAAAATATAAATCAAATCAAAAGATATTTACATTTGGATTATAGGGCGAGCTTTTCATGGAGTTTAAAAGCGGCATGAATCATCATGTAATTGTGATTGGTCAACCACCAAGTATTTTATGTTGAATTGGCTGGCTAATTTGTTCTTTACTGTGTATGTCTATACAGCTCTAATTGATTAAGTAGGGCGAGCTCTTTGTATTCCTGATGATATGATTAGGAGTCATTATCAAGGTATGACATACTGAGTTGTACTGAGCATACCATGTTGTATTGATCAACATGATACTAAGGTTTGATTCAGCATAAACTCAACAGTCCCGCCCAATTTTGAGCTATAACATGGCTAGAAGTGAGAGGAAATGTCAACACCTTATCTCGATATGGGGTGCATATTATACCATACCAACTGAATCAGTATATATTGGTACAGTTTTTGGTAATGATTTTGCAGTCCTTGGTCATCACCTTTATCAAGCTTAAAGCCCAATAAAGCTTGACACCCATTGTGTATACGTACGAGCATGAAGGGCAAGTCTTCAGATGGGTTCAACGCCAAGGGTCTATTTGGGTGTTACAAAATTGTATTGGTCAGGTCAGTTCTTATGGGAAGATTTTATTTGAAAACATGTAGGAATTGGTGTGGGTTGCAGAGATCAGGCAAGTATGTAATAACTATCTAATCTTTATTTTTAAGGAATAAGATATATTACCTTGGAAAAATAGATTAAATATCCTTAAAAACTAGGGAGGAGGTGTCACCAGTTGTGATTTCCTCAAGCTACCACTATGTAGTTTTAAAATAGAAGATACCACTGAGAAGTTCCTTTTAGACTCATAAAATCTTCTGGAGTCCAAACAATCCTTCAGAGTCCTATAGGGTGATTATAGAATCCTGGAATAAACTAGTTCATGGTATAGAAATATGTTCTCATGTTGATTGAATTCGTGATTACAATACAAAATTAACAAGGGATTTAAAAATTTGCAAGTCAGTATGGTATTGTTGGTATTATACCATTTTGACACAAAACTAGCATTGGTAAAGGCTGTCAGGATGTCGAAATCATCTGTATTAGTATATATGGGTCATGTTGGTCTATATTGTTTCACACTGATGTGTATTACTGGTGGAATACCAAACGTACCGACGCATATTGCTGGTTTTCATTCACTTTATGTTATCAGTTTTGGAACGTACCATTGGTACAAGTACCCTGCCGATACCATGCCATTCTGATGGAAAAAATTGTATGAGGTTTGGTATGAGTATTTAAAGTTCTGGGACTAACAGAGACATGATCAACTAGTGATTAATTTATTTCAGAGTTACCTATGTCTAAAATGTAGGGGACCTCGTAAGGTAATGATACATTGAATTCATTATATTTGGAGTTATTGTGACAATGCACCTTTTTTTGTGAGAATATGGAAGACCCTCTTATATTCCTCCACCTAGATAATATCTTGAAATTGGTCCCTGAGATGGATAGTTTTGCATAATCTAACCTGTAACTAACAAGCATCTTGGTCCTAACTAATATATTTTGACACCACTGAAATATTTCCTATACTTTTATACAAACTTTATTGAAACCAAGGATTAAAGTACTACTAGAACTAACCCTACAGCCTACACTATTTATTGTGTATTGTACTAGTAGGAGTAACTCGAATTTCCTGTATCACTTGATACACCACTCTCTCTCTCTCTAATTTTTGCTTATTTACTTTTGTTGGTGCTGGCTTGGGCCAACTTCTACCACCCTTGTGTCTATGATATGTAATCTATGAACTGCTAACTGGTATGACTTATCTCAAATTTTAAATCCTTTATTCAATCATTATCAAATTCTCCTTGACAAATCAGAGTGATTGTTGTAGAAGAACATCTATCCTGATAGTCGATAGTATCATTCTTAACTAGGTGTAATCTCAAGTCTGGCTCACAATGCATAAGAATACAATCATATGTAGGTGCAAAGTCTTTGCTCTAACACTTAAGGATATCTTTGTAGTTATCATGCACAAACTACAGCCATAAAATTAAGACTAGCTATATTCACTTTTAGCTTTAATAGTCGAGATTTTTATATTGATGTCCCAAAATAATAGAGTGCAGAAAATATATTTTTACCATTATAACAAAAATAATGGCTGTTATTGTTCTGTTGGTTGGGGATTTTATAAATTGAGTAATTGCTGTTATGATGGTTATAGTAGGTTTGATTTCGGGAAAATTTACTGTAATACTCACCCAAGTAAATTTCCATATAATAAGATACTGGTAGGGAGATTTGATTTGACTTCAGAACATTACAAAGTTGAATAATGGCGATTATTAATGGGATGACATGTAAATCACAGCAGCTGTCTAAGCTCTTGACATTTATTTAGATCATGTGAAAGGTAGGGGCTGAGATGAAAGGCTATTGTAATGCTTGACTGTCATATCAGACTGTCATGACAGTTTTAGCAGTAAGGAACTGGATTCTTAGTATTTCTTTAATGAGTTTGAGTTGGTTATTGTTGTTTATTTATTTATTTTTTGGTTTGGGGGGGGGGGGGGGGGGGGGGAGAGAGTTGGCTTATCTGGATACAAAAAGAATTCTTCTAATAATCTTGAGCCTAATATTTGCAAAAAAGCACTTACCATGCTTTTTTTGTTTATGAGCTAAAATCTTTTAGAGATAAAGAAGGGCACGAGCTTTTTGTATGTCATATGCCTACTTTTTCTGAAACATTTCTAGTAGTTTTGGTAGATGGAGGGAGAATTGTGAGAGCTGATGTTCCTTTTAGAAGTATGTATGCATGCCAGGTTTTAAATCTTGTAGGACAGAGGTGTTTCGATTTTTTCATGGAACGAGATACCTTACATCTCGTCCTTTCTCGGTTTCTAACTTGATCAGGTGTCCCAATACTTATTTGGAATGATTTTTCCTTTAAAAAAATTATTTGTGAAGTTTTAATGTTTTATTTGATTTTTAAACATATTTGAACTTCAAAACTTATATTTTTATGATAAATTAGCCAGTATGACTGACATAAATAAAATGGCTGCAAGTGAAGTTTGCTAACATAGTTTCACATAATTGCCTGGTTGAAAGTTCATTAGCCAAATTCTTGTCCAGCTAAAAGTGTTGAAGTAAGGCAACAAAACATTGGAATCAACATGCGCCATATTTAGCTGAATCAAGGCTATGAAACAATGTGCAAGGCATTCAGGAAGGAAAATAAAAACAAGAGCCTCACCAAAATTTTTTTCTATAGTCCTCTCTCAGCATGATTTTTAACAATCCATGGTAAGGATAGAGATTGAGGTAGACCCAAACTAACATGGATAGAAATAATTAAAAAAGATATAACTATTTGTAATTTGAATGTTGATTAGTTTTGAATAGAGCAGAGTGGAGGAAGCATATTCATGTAGCCGACCCCATGTAGTTGGGAAAAGGCTTAGATGAGTTGAGTTGAGTTGAGTCCTTCCCTCTCAGTAAGCAGATCTGTTCAAGGCATGCGTCTCAATTTTGGTATTATTTCCATATTGTTTAGCTAAAATGTTCTTTGCCAGATTTATATAACATAGTGTTGAGATTCTTTATTTACATAATTTCATGCTAGTGGTACAGATAATCATTATACGCGTGTATCAAATTGGTTCATGTAGATGGGAATTCTCTTTAGCTGCCATGATTCATGATACTAATGTGGCACTTCATTTAATAAGATGAAGGTTATATATTTTTGAATTTTTATTTTGGCTGCTAGTCATATTCTGAAGTATATGCATGCTTGTACTAAATTTTTTGTTCATTATTCAAAAGCTACATTCTTTTTATCTGTATTTATTTATTTATTTATTTTGTTTCTTGGACTATAGAGGGAAGAAGAGCTACTTGCTCATTGGTGGAGAGAATATGCAGAATGCAGTGCAGGTCCAAGTGGACCTTGTGGGGCTAATAGGACTACTGCCTCTGGGTCTGATGAGCTGTATGCAGTTGAGGAAGAGAGGGTTGGTGTCCCTGTAAAGGGTGGCCTTTATGAGGTATTCTTTTGCACTCAAAGCATTTCAAAATAGGATTTTTTTTGTATTGTCTGCCTTTTATCTGATCAGTGTAAGTCATTGTTCTTTCCAAAATTTGAACAGAAATTGAATGATTACAAAGATACCAAACAGCAGATACATTTCTTGAAAAACTCCCACAAATAACTCATGTTGAATGATCAGCGAGCCTTGGAATGCCCAAAGAAGTACTAGCATAACTCCTTTGGGCAAATTCATCGCTACAATTTTAAATAGTTAAAAATCAAGGTTTACTGTACTGATCCATACCGTACTATACCTGTAAGGTGTTGGTAGGAGACTGAGTTTTGATTTGATATCTATTAAACCAGGAGAAGCCAAGTTGAGCTGCCAGCACGGAATGTATCCTGTGCTTTAATGACTCGTATCATACCAAACCAGTAATGTAGTAGTACGGGTTTTAGCATCAGTTTTGTGGTCCTTGTTAAAAATAATTTGCGTTGATGGTCAGAATGTGTTGTGAAATATTTTATTTTAAAAAAGAAACTTTTAAGTGACCATGTTGAAGAGTTCCTTTTTTAGGATGATTAATATTTTTGCAATTGATATTAATTTCGAAGTTATTTTCATTTGTTAAGTACTCTCTTAGATCTAACTAATATTCTGGTCTAGATCTAGCTCTATGATGAACTCGGGCAGAACTCAAATCTCTTTGGATCTGAAATGACAACTGAATATTGAATTCAAAGTCAGAAAGCACTCAATGGCATCAATGTAGGTGGTTTTTGGTATCAGTTTAGGTTGTTTTGTTTATTTGTATCAGCGTAGGTGGTTTTTGGTATCAGTGTAGGTGGTGTTTGCTTATTTCAAGATGTCTATGATGATCAACAACTATTCAAAAGCACATTTTTATTGAAGGATGCCATACTAGCTTATGATGGCTCTGTAGAAGGGCTGTGAACTGAATGTAAAGATCAAAGAAGGGAAAGCCATCATTGAAGAAAATATCATCAAATGTCTATTCACTATGAGGAGATTATAATGGCACTTCATATTACATATCATACTACTTGCATGGTTACTTCATTAAGTTTGTTAGATGTTAAAGTGGTTGAGAGCCTGTTTCTTTTATGCTTTTAGGATAGAGCAAACCATACAACTGGGTACCTATATTATCCTTTTGTTATGAAAACCCTTGAAAAAGAAACTTTGATAATGCAACTAGTGTTTACCATATTGGTTCCACTCAAATCAGTTGATGGTTTATTAAAGGAAGATTGAAGCTTAAATGTTGATACCATGAGGCATCATGCAGGGGGCATTTGTCATCATTTCTAAAGATATGAGCAATCAGAGTTAAACTATATATTTGGTGGATCAAAATGAGGGTTGAAAAATCGGCCATACCATGGTACAATACAACATATATTGAGGCATATTGAGGATGTACTGAGACTGCATCATACCATCCATTGAGATATATTAGTAAACCATGAGTTGATACTGGGGTGTACTTCGGTATGTACCATGGTGGGATGTGATTGGTAAGGCTTCACATGGTGATATTTCAGACCTTGAATCAAAGTAAATTGAGGAAATCTAAAACTTGATTATGATGGATCAACAGTGAGATCAACATGTTTTATAATTTTATTAAGCTTAGTTTGATATAAAATCAAGCAGTTAGTATGGGCCTATTGGACCTAAATTTGTGGGCTTTGAATTGGTGCTGTAACTGTTTGGACAACAATGAGGCCCTTTAAATGAGACGGCCAGTTGGGACTGTTTCCCCCAAAAGGCATTTCGTATTTTTTCTTATTTTTCTTTTCTTTTTGGGTTGTCAGTATGTAAGTTTTGTAAGTTTTAGTCTCCATTCAGTGGTCATTTTGGTTGCTTTGCTTGATGCATATATTTAAATTACCTCTACATTTATAATTCTAGTAAGGCTTATGGAGTGGCTTTCGGATTTGAGTCATAAGCCGATTGCCGTATCATAGAAAGAACATTTCATATGATTTAGCATGATTTAGATGGAAGATGATGATCAATCTTGGTCTTTTTAGTTTTGTTGCATGAAAAATATTACTCCTAAAATGATGAAGCCCAAGTACTAATGTTTATCCTATGTTCTTCCTTCTTTCACTGTCTGGTGAACCTTTTCTTGTGAATTCGATTTTGGGCTTTGTTTAAAGCTTTTGCCTGTAGCTTTAGGATTGAACTCAAAGTTCAGATTTTAATGAAATTGCATGTATTCTAGAATTGGGTCTCTTCAACCTTTTGTTTGTCAGTTGTGCTGAAATTTGCATATAATATTGCAAATTCTCATTCTTTCTCGAAATCCTCTTCACCTTCTATCCTCCTATGTATATAATGCTATTAAGTAAAGTAAACTTCCAAATGTAACATATATTTTGTGATGATTATCTCTATGGATGATTGCAGGTAGATCTAACTAAACGCCACTGCTTCCCAGTTTATTGGAACGGTGAAAATAGACGCGTCTTGAGAGGCCACTGGTTTGCTCGTAAAGGTGGCCTTGATTGGCTTCCCCTACGTGAAGATGTTGCAGAACAATTGGAGTTGGCTTATCACTGCCAGGTACTGAATTTTATGGTCAATATTTGCGAATTAATTTCTTTATAATATGTCAACTTTTCTTACTAAGTTTTTATCCCTACAAAAGCACACATGAACATGGTTGAACATATAATTTTAAATGATATGCATTGAAGGCTTTTAATTTTAAATTACTTGTTAGATAATAGAATGGCAATTGGCATTCTTTTCCACAGCATTAGTAACTATGTTGATAAATGTTAGATAGATGGTGGATAATTGGTTAAAAACTGTTGGATTGTGGGGGCTTAAAAGGTTCTGCTAATCTGCAGTTGTGTCAAAGTTGGGATATTCAAAGCATGCACTATGCAGTCTTGGAAACTTAGCTTGACATAAACTTCATTGTTTGGTGTTACTGATTGTATTTTCTGTCACTAGGTTATGTAGTTGATTTTAATAGGTTAAGGAAAAAGGGCAGCATAATGTTCTCCATCTCAATACTTTGTTCTGCTTCTTGAATGGGTGTGAAATGGATCAACTTTCGAATTGATAACTTATGCTACTGTTATACTTCTTGAAACTTGAAAGTATGATTTAATATTTAAGTTTATCTATATATTATATAGCTTCATTGTTTCTGTGATGCTTAACATGTTATGTTAGCTTGCTGTATGATAAAAGCCTTAATAATGTAATTTTCATTGAGTCCAGGTCTGGCATCGCCGGACGTATCAACCTTCAGGCCTTTTTGCTGCCCGTGTTGATCTGCAAGGCACCACACAGGTATATAAATATATCATGATTATGGAGTGAGAAAAACTCTTACTACCTATATATTGCTGCTAAATGATTTCCAGCACAGGGATTGCATGCTCTTTTCACGGGAGAGGATGATACCTGGGAGGCTTTGTTAGTCTTTGATAATTCTAGTTTTACTTTTAATGTGGGAGGAGGACATGGTGTTAAACTAAGACGTGGTTTTTCACCTTCTGGATCTGTAAAGCCAACTCAGGTCTGTCTTTTATAGCGAGTCTTTTTTTACTAATGCATGGTATCCACATATATGTTGTCCTGTTTGTTACACAAATGATGAATGCTAGGACCCCCATTCATCCGATGTTGTTTTATCTTCTTGCGTACCCAATTTCCTATTTTTCCTGCATTGCTGGAAGATTGTATCTTCTTTGATGATATAACTTCTTTTCTCCTTCTTAACTCTAGGTTACCACAAATTTATCAATTGAATTCATTTTATTGAAGTTGATATGATCTGATTGTAAAGAATTCCCATTTAGGAATCATTACTCAAGTTCATTTTCATATTAAGTCTTTTTGGTGTATGATTAGATATTAACTGACAATACAGCGTAAAAGTTATCAAGAGACATGCCCTGTGTATTCTAGGGTTTCTTGCATTAATCCACACGTTGAGAGAACATTGCTTTTCTTGTGCGGACCTGATGCTGATAAGTTCAGGAGTTTTTTTTTTTTTTTTGACTCATTAGCAACAAAATAGACAAAAAAAGAACAACTGTTTTTACATTAGAAACAGTTGCTTTTTTTATCTTGTTTGATGTTTTGCTTTGGCCTTGAATTCTCTATCTCTTGTAGCTTAATTTAGGTTATTTTCTCTCCAGTTAGTTAGTATTTAGCCTAGGAGTCTATGACTTGGTCTTGGATTTGTCTTTTTGCTGGTTTGTATCTAGTTTAATATTATAGCTCTTATATTCTCTTTGTTTGTTTTCCTCTAGCAAAAACTAATTTATGTAACAAAAGAGTGTAAATAATCCACATGCTATATTATGGTCTAATTACCAAATAAATGAATGGTTAAAATAAAGTTTCATAAAAAGAGGACCGCGATATGGAATTTATAAAAAATGGAGCTTTGAACAGCAATTAGGAAAGAAGAAAATGATAGCTATAAGATGAGAATGAGCAATTAATGTTAAGAACACACACATACACGTACGTACATAGATATACATACACACACACATATATGTGTGTGTGTCTATATATATATATATATATATATATATAGAGAGAGAGAGAGAGAGAGAGAGATAGACTTGCTACATTCGTATGTAATCAAGCCTAAATCCAGTCATCTTCTCCATTATTAGATTTGTATGGATCTCAAAGCCAAAAAATTACTTGTTAACTATCGTTAGCTTTTTTTTTTTAAAAAAAAAATATGATATGAGACACATTTATGAGACGGGCAATATAGTCCATGCCTTTACCATAAAATGTATCCCTGTGCTACTATATCATATCCCAATGCTTATGATATAGCAGTATAAGGATATGATACAGTAGCACGGGGATATTCATATCTCTATCATATGATAATATCTGTGTTGTTGTATCATATCCTCGTGCTTATGATATAGTAGAACAGGGATATAATATCATAAGCACATGAATATAATACAATAGTATAGGGATATGATATAGTATATTATCCAATTTCATAAATGTGTCCCATCTCATAAATGCTTGCTTTTTTTTAAAGCAAAAAACTGTGATTAACAGATGGCTTTTTGGTTTCAAGATCCATGTGAATCTAATGGTGGGGCTGGCAATCGGATTTGGAGTTAGGCTACACATAAATGTAGCCAAGTCTCTCTCTTTCTTTCTCTCTCTCTCTCTCTATACTCTATATATATATTTATATATATATATACACACACACACATGCATATATATATATATATATATATGCATGTGTGTGTATATATATATATATGCAAGGTTTGCCATCTATAGAAACTCATATCGGTACTAGCTTGGTGCATTGTTGGTATGCTTAGTATGTGGGTTGATTAAGCATACCGAAATACAGTACAAACCTATATCGAGTCTTAGTTCGGTACCGATATGATACATTATGTTCGATCTGAGGTAGTATGTACTGATACGACATACCATGTATATACATGTATACATATAGAGAGACGGCTACATTTGAATATAACCAAGTCCAAGATCTGATCACGTCCCTTGCCTTGGATCTATACGGATCCTAAAGCCATCCCATCTTTTCATCTTTGGGATCCATGAACTATATGGATCCAAGGATGGGGGGCTGACCAGATTTAGACTTGGCTACATTTGAATGTAGCCAAGTCTACCTGCCTCCATGCATGTATGTATGATGTCTCTATCATTTCAAGAGGAATTTTCAATGGGTACAAGGAGCAAGCTTGCATATTATGATTGTGTCGGTCGAGCACTGATTTAGTACATTTGTACAATATGGTATTGCATAATACCTACATATATACGCTAGCAAGTACCAATACTTGCACTGTGTACAATACCTACATATAGTACACTAGCAAGTACCAATACTTGCTTGTGTGGTCCTTAGAGTTGAAGAGACTGAAGAGAGGTGGAGGATGGGGTGTTATGATGTAGTGCTTTGCGACCATGCTGCTGGTGATGGAGGAGATCACATGGTAGAGGAACTTGCAGATAGCTGGACGTGAAAGCCCAATAGGATTAAGGTGGGGATCTTTCTCTAAATCGGTGCACTCAAAGCTGGCGTTCTTATGGGATGTTAGTGTTGGTAGTGAAAGATGTGCACATCAATATTGTGGATGCACTCTCTTATCTAGCTTAGTGATGTGGCTAGAGATTGAAGAAGTTGATGAGCTTAAGGAGGTCTTTGGCACTTGGTCTCCTTGCTAGAAGACTTGAGGGTGTCGGAGAATTTGAAGACTATAAGGTAGATCCGAAGCTTATGAAGGAAAAGGCTCGGTGGTTTCAGATAGGGATACCATGGAAGTGGGGTAAGGCCTCGATCTAGGCCTCAACACTGAAGACCTAAGAGACCATGAGATACATTTGAACTAATAGGTGCCAATAAATATTTCCTAGAATTGTTGGAACCTATTGGTCCCACTTGGTTCATAGCAGTTTGGCCCATTGAACGAAAGACCAAACTATCATGGTGCTTAGTCATCTCAGTATGGTATGCCTTGAATCACCTAATTTGAAGTGGTTTGACAATCTCCAAGAGCTTGTATTATTGTACGATAACTTAGTCGATATTAGTCCAAATCATGTCACATGTAGGGTCTTAATTTGATTTAAATTCTCAACTTTTAGACTTTAGTAGGAATCCATGTGGGTTTATAGTTTCTTTATATTTCCACTAGAGGTTATACTCAAATAAAAAGTAAAAATGGGAAAATGGAAGTACACAATAAATAACTAAACCTAGATTGATGTTTACTTAAATTGCATTTGAACACTCCCTCCCCCCTATCATTACCATCTAACTTGCTTTATTTTTCCATGTATGAATGTTTAATAGGCAATCTCCCTAGCGATGCTAGTATCTTCAAGATGTGCCTAATGTCTTGTGGAAGTTAGGACATGGGTTTTTGAGTTTTGCAATAAGGGCTGAAAAAAAAAAGAGAAATGAGCATTGGAAATATGTTGTGAGAAGGAATATATGTCAAAGTGTTAAAAATTAGGTTGAAGATTCATATATGATAAATTGGGATTTAAGAGAATGTGTATCTAAAAGCAAATTGATCTATGCTTGAGATGATGAGATAAGAAAATAAGTAGATGTACATGGTTCCAACAAAAGGCGCATGAACAGAACGAGAATAAATTTTAGAGGGAGATATTTGTAGCAAAATCCATGGAAGTAGGGCATTAATGAGACAAAACTGCAACAAAGAGGGGCTATTAACTAAATAAAATAACATGGCTGAAACAAATAACAACAACAAAGTCTTAATGACAAACTAGTTGGGGTCAGCTATATGAATCCTTTTCTCCATTTTGCTTGATTTAGAGTTATATTCTCTATAAAATGCAAAGGTATTAAACCTTTTTTTATTACTTTCATATAATTTTTAGTCTACAATTACCTCTTTTTTCTTTTATGCATATGAAAATCAAATTACTTTTTGCACCACTGCATCCTTATGCCTATGTTACAAATGTATAAACCATTTAAATTCTCTCTCAATTTGTCTTTCATTGATGCTACATCCATCTTTTTGCGAATGATTTTATTTTTTATTTCCTTTTTTTTATATTGCATATTCGTTTCAATATTCTCATTTTGATCACATTCATTTTGTGTATATAATTTTTTAACTGTTAACATTCTATGCTATAAAGCATAGCCGGCTTATAACTATCTTATAAATATTTTTTAACTTGACAGGTATTTTACGATCACATAATATTTCATTTGTACTTCTCCATTTTATCTAATCTACTTAAATCTCAGGACAATATCATCCTCAATCTCTTCTTTTTATAAATAATTTATCTTAAATATCGAAAATAATCACTTTTAAAAACTTTATGATCATTAATTTTTACTTTATATTTATCTTTATTTTTAATTATATTAAAAATATATTTATGTATTTTGTTTTTGTTCTACCTAATCTAAAACTTTTATATTTTAATGCATTTTTCATAATTCCAACTTATGATTAACTATATGCTTAGTTCATATGTTGGTATTGTATCATTTACAGACAACATGCATCATGAAATATCATCCTAAATATGACTAATAAGCTCATCCATATTAATGTAAAGTGATATTTCTATCCTTAATAGAACTAGAAAGGCACCTAAATTATCTACATAATTTTTATGAATAATTTATTAAAATAGTTTCTCTTTGCTCTTGTTCTTCTTAATCAAAACTTTTGATTGCTATCTTTGATGGATTTAACATAAATCATATTTTGATTTTTCTTAATCTTATAATTCTATGTATATATCTTTCTCCATCTTTAGTTTCTAGCTTGCGATATAACTCTTTATATGCTTTGAATCTAGCCTTTCATACTATCTTTTTAACTTATTTTTAGCTATCTTATAGTTTTTATACACTTCTTTATTCCTACATTTAGGTAGTTTTCTATAACATTTTCTTTTAGTCTTAACCGTTAATTAAACTTCCTTATTCCTCCATCAAATCTAGTCTTAACCTTTTTCTTTTTGACTCTCTCAACACCTCTATAACTAATTTCCTAATATTATTGATTATCTCTTCCATATGGTATTGATCTTCCCATCTAGACTTCATTTTTTTTAATCATTTTATTCCTAAAAGCTATTAGTATCTCTCCTACTTTTCAAAACTAAATTCTTTACTCATATTCATCCATAAAAGTGTGAGAACCTTTGCATTCCGTTATGCCCAAAAACCAATATGATGCACCACTTTTGAGGAACGTTCTAACTGATCGCTACAAACTTTCTACTACACCTTGGTTCCATTGCAGCGCATCGTAAGTAAGGGAAGCTCCACTGGTTTTCTCTATTTAATTTATGTTCATAGGCGTGACATAGTTTTATGGCTATTAACTTACCACGACCCTTTTTCTTTATCCATGCTTGGGGCCGATTATTGCTAAACATATATTTGATACATAGGTGGAGTTACTGAAACAAATATGGGGTATTAATTAAATAAAAAGGCCTCGACAAGAAATTAAATCTAACTCTTTGTAATGCTTAAATGAAAAAGGAAAAGAATTTCCATAAGGACTTAGTGATTTTTGCAGTGAAACAAGCTAGCAATTTTATCATGCTTGCATTGTCTTGATGTCAGGACATGTACTACAGTATACCATGCGGGCAATTAGTAGACACTAGCTTGGGAACTACTCAGGCCTGTCAAAAGATAATACACAACAATTACTTATTTTCTGTTTTGGGTTACTACGACACCTGCTTTATATTAGTTGAGAGACATGTTTTGGACAAATAATCATGGTTTTTCTTAACCATCTGGAGAAAATTTAGGATCACATACCATCCTGAGTATGCAGTTTTACTGCTTTAATATCTGCATTTTCATAGTTTGAGCAATTTATCATATAAACTAGTATTACTCAACTTTGTTTGGCATTTTCATGTCCATTAATAAATTATAGTTTGTTGATACGAGTATCATGAGCTGAACGAAGAGAGGATTTATGTATCCAACCCTAACTAGTTTGGGATCAAGGCTTTGTTGTAGTAGTTGTTTTTTAATGCGAATATCATACCCATGTTAGAAGCAAATGTTAATTCTAAGTGTTTCAAAAATTGGTGATGCTTTTTCTTGTCTTAAATGGTCAAGCGATGATGGTAATTTTGTTGCTTTCTCCAGGATGAATTACGCCAACAAAAAGAGGAGGAGGTGGATGATTATTGTTCTCAGGTTTCTAGATACTATTTATCACTTTCCAAGCCATTCCACATGATTTTTTTTTTTTTGTCGATCTGAATTTGTGTTTATTCACCATACTTTTTATGCGTGATACCTGATTTCTTGCTTTAGATGAATGTATACCTATATAATGCGTGTAGTTTCTTGTAGTTTCTCGTATGAGAAGATTAGCATGCACTTTATGTTGAGAGTAAGAGGTCCTTTCAGATGATATTCAAGATTGTTTTAATCAGCATAGCTAGCGTATAGAAATCACCATTACTTATTACCTGAATGTAATATGGTCCATTAAGCATCTGGATCCCTTATTCAGTTTTGTATTTGTAGACACTTCTGATTTTGGAGGACTTGTCCTTCATAAGATCCAATGGAAAAATGGATCAAAGGAAGCACTGATAAAGACATGATAACTGGAGCTACAACCTAATTTCTAGTCTAGTTTCCACTACCGATATGGGATTCTTGCTTGCCGAAGAATAATTTAAAGAAAATGTAAACATGCCTACAATCACAATGATAAATTAGAAGGCTTATGAGTGAAAGAAGAAAAAAGAAAGAAAAAAATAGCAGGAGGTAGAGGAATTTGATGCCATTTAATATTATGTCTCTTGTTTGCTAGGATTTGTGTTTAGGAAAGGGAAGGGTATCTAGTCATGATTGACTGCTTGCCAGAGGATTATCCAGCAATAGGTGCTTCCAGTCCGCCTAATAGAACTTCATTTTTCAGTTAGTAAACAAGGAGAAACTGGTTAAGGGAAATGATAGAGGAAGTTGGGGACTTTTTTCTTCCCCAATACCTGCATGGATAGCAAGACCTTTCTTATCTCTCTTTTCACTCATGCTAACTTTGTCAGGGGTCTTGATCAATGATGGATCCCAGTATTTTTTGTCGTTGTTTTAGTTCTGAGAGGTGGAAGTTAGTGGCCTTCCATTGTACTCTATGAACTTATTTAGTTGAGGATTGCTTCTTTACCTATCTCTTTTCCTTTTTAAGAATCCTATAAGATTCCTGGTTAGACAAATGGTGTCTGGCTAGCTCATATTAGAAGTTTAGGGGTTATTTGGCTATGATGAAGGAAAGAAGAGATAAGAGATGATGCAGCGTGAAGAGTGAAAGGTGAGTCGATTGACAGAAATTGAACTTAGTGATCAAATATGCAAAACCAAAGCAATTTGAATTGAAGAACCCTTTGTTGACGAAGTTCTCACTAAAATAATTTTTTATTAATATCTCAAAAGTTGTTTTTCACTATAAATTAGAAGAATATGGTACAAATAATACTAGGAATGGACTCAATAGTAGGAGATACACTAGAATTATTCAATGTACAAATATAGAAACCTGGCTAAAATTCGATACTCTCTAATTAAAATTTAAAGGAAAATCCGACAAAAACCTTTGAATCCCATGAGCGAGAATGAGATAGGAAAAAGAATTAAATATTCAATTGCCGAAGTCTCTACTCACAAATCTGCAGACTCCTTTGTAGTTTGGCATGGTCCTGCTGGTCATAGCATCTGTTAGTGATATCTTATTCTCAATCAAGGGAGAAGCAAGGTAAGATAGAAATAAGGAGGGTAAAAAAGGGAAACAAGCAAGGTGAGATAGAAATAAGGAGGGAAGAAAAGGGAATACATTAACTTGCTTTGCTTACAAGATGAGTAAATTATTAAGCATATATGCTCCAACAGTCTAACTTGAGTTGAATTTATGTTGACATGCTTTTTCTTAATTTTGACTTTCCAATAGTTTGTTCGATAACTTTTTTTTTTTTTGAGGAAAAAGTAAAATCTTTTCCAATTTTCTAGGAAATTTCTTGTTGATACTTATCTGAATCTCACAAGAAAGCATATAGGCATTATCTATGTTGCATATATTGCTTGTCATTGAATTTATATATTGCTTTGGTCAAGCAACATACATTTTGCATACCATGGTTTGAAATCCCATGGGATAGGGCTATCCCAGCTTCTCCAAGAAACGAGATGTTTGGTTTTCTCATCCTATCCCAATGGTTGTCTCGGTAGAGTGTCCCAGTATCCTCATCTTCCTTCTCTTCAATTTTTCTTTTATTCTTTCATTTCTTCCTTCTTTCTTTCTTTGCTTTTTCTTCTTCTTTATTTCCCTTATTCCTTCTTACCTTCTTTCTTTTTTTTCTCTTTTCTTTCTTTTCTATCATTCTTTCCCTCCTTTGTTTTTTCCTTCTTTTCTTTCTCTCTTTCTTCTTCTTTCCTTACATGTTGGGTTTCGGTATTGTGCCCTTATATTGGTCCCTTTTTTTTATATAGGAATGAGATGAGATGGCTAAGACCCCTCCTCTTCCTAAGTCCTGTCAAGATTTAAATTTTTCTTGCATACAACAAATTGTGATTGTAATAAATGACTTGAGAATCGGTCTATACTGGTCCATGTCAATCATTCTCATGGTCTCAAATCCTAGTGAGATGTCTTGTGGGATGCTGGGATGTGTTACTATTACAAGTGTTGGGATAGGACCATCTCGCTATCATCCTAGTGTCTCAATTGGCATATTTTAAAACATCCTCTATCTTAAGTGATGGGATGGGCTAGGACAGTTGCGCATCTCATTCCATGAAAAAATTGTCTCCATTTGAAGACTTGGTCATGTTGTACTAATAAGATACAGATATCGGCCTTAATATTAATTCGACGAGACATGGCACACATTACTACATAATGTCATTTCTTAGGTGCTAGCACCAAGAGGCATGCTAGATGTCGGTATATTGTGGTCTTGTACCATATGGTACAATATTGGTAAGATACTGGTGTGGGAGTTAGAACTAGTTCTTAAGTCCTTGATTGGAACTCACAACAATAATGGTCCTAATTATAGGAATAGATAGGCCATTAAGGGCGTGTTCAGTTCTTCGATGGGATTGCATTGGGTTGGATTTTCAATCCAATTTTATGTTTGAAAGAGTAAGACTGGATTGGTAAACCACCATTTTATTATGGCCCCACCATTTTACCAGTATCCCAAGCTTTTTGGTTGGGTATTTTTGCCCACAATAATATAGGAGGCGGGCATAAGTAATAGCTTTGTCCTAGGAATAGCTTGTGATAAGTTATCCTTGGAATAGTCATGCCTAACTTAAGTAAGTTTGATTGACATAACTATTTATTGTGTATACCTATTTTAAAAGCTTTTTGACAAGCATAAGGCTTATGCCTTCGAGCATAACATGTTCTTTATTCACCAACCATATTTTGCCATAATTTTAATCCGTCTTGTGATATACATAGCCATGAAATCAAGGTATAGCCATGAAAGTCTCTCGTTACTTAAAAGTTGGAATATATCGATTAATAGTTTTGATGCTTTTGTTATTAACTTGGTATATATATCTAACATTCTCTTCATTGCAATCATTGGTTTCGTTGAGTTATAACTCTTCATAACATAACTCTTTTCTCTTTAGTTATCACATATTTCTATTGAATTCATTTATTACTCCAAAAGAAGCATGTTAAATCATGTCCTAGTTCTAGATGAATTAAGCAGAAGATCATTTAAAACTTTAGATACAACCATTTATTGAGAAGCATCTGAACTATTTAAACTGATTCAATCTAACATTTGTTTGGAGGTTGTGTCCCTTAATAAGGGCAATGAGTAAGGTAAATTGATGGCAAATAAAAAAACAGTAGTCCATTTTTTTATATTTTCGAAATTTTTATTTAGGTAAATTTTAGAATTAGTTTTGGAGTCCTTTTTTTAGTGACATTGGTGCAGACGGGTCTCATATTAGTTATGTGTGGTTAAACAAGTTTTGAAAACTATTAGGATTTGATTTTGGTTGTTTTACATGTTGTTTCATGTCGGGTATGTGCTATTCCGAATTTTTTAAGGAAATATTTTGGGATTGGTTACTTGCCTACTAAGAATCCTAGTTTGCTTGGAAAGCAAGTTGTACAGTATCTATTAAGAGTCTATTAGGGGTGGTGCGTGATTTATTTTAAATGAATAAAAGAATTTCTTTAGGTCAAAGTTGACCTTTATTTTCTTCTCTCTTTCAATCACTATTCTCCTCTATTTCTCTCTACTTATTCCTATCTTATTCCTTCACTTTATTTTTTCCGTACTTTCAACTTTTTTTCTTATTTGTGCTGCTATTATTCTTCTTCACTAGAATGTTGGCACTGCAGATTAATCTTCTATAGCATTTAAATCCAATCTGTGCTAGAATTAAATTTAAATTGTTTTACCCATCCTACATCAAGGATCCTTTAAGCTTGACCCAAAATCCTTAAGGATGCTGACAAAGCTTATACTAATTTAGCTTAAGTGGCCTCCAACCCAAATAGACAAGGGAAGGCTTTTTGATCGAGATTGATTCCCATGTCTGACTTGTTGGAATGGCTTGACAGCACTCTCAAATTTCAGTACAAACTTGATGGAAGTTACGAACTTTCAAACAGTAAAAAATGCATCCTAACCTTGCCATTTATATTGCCTCATTTGTTGTTTCACAGGTGCCAGTTGGACACCTAGTTTTCATGGTTCATGGTATTGGACAGAGGTTAGAGAAAGCTAATTTGGTTGATGATGTTGGTGATTTTCGTCGTATAGCAGGAAGTCTAGCCGAAAGGCACTTAACTCCATATCAGAGAAGCACCCAAAGGGTTCTTTTTATCCCTTGCCAGGTAAAGACATTATATTGCTCTTTTTGTTTTACTAAAGCTTGTGTCCGGAGAAGATAATTCCGTCCCTTATAAAGTAGATATCTATCAAAATTTGTTTTGCTTTGAAAAAAAAAGGAGTTGCCAGAATGCTGTTCATGCACCACTTGCTAATATTTTTGGCTGATAAATTACTATAAAATCACAAGGTGGAAGACAGACCAAACAGAGGAAGAATTATATAAAATGAAGGAAAGAAAGTGCAGAAACCCTGGACTTAAACTCCTTTTTACCATACTTTGTGGGATATCCCATATTTGCTATCTATCCTAGAAACAAAGCCAAAAGAAGTACTGAACCTACTACTTTCTGGTCTGAGTATATTTATTTTTGTCATACTTTGTGGGATGTCTCATTATTAGCTCTGTCCTAGAAAGAAATTAAAGAGAATTACCAAACTTACTACTTGCTGGTCTGAGGATGTTTTTTCTCATCCATCCATGTGCATTCATGCCTGCATGCTTGAAAACATTTTTTTTCCACCAACCTTTTTGTCAGTTTTAGATTCAAATCTATATTTTTCCCTTAAATAAAAACATAATGAAACCATGTTCAAGACAATTGGAAACACAATAGCCTGCAAGTGAACATTAATACATCCATTGTTTTATAATACTTAGCATGCCCACCTCACCTCATTGCTTCTGTTTGAAAATATGGAACCACAAGCTTGATCTTGGGTGACTCAAAAATCATAGATGAACTGTGAGTTGCCTTTATGGTTCAAGATTTAATATTTATTTGTCCAAATCTAAAGAGGAAAACTTCGATAAAACTCCCATATAATTTGATCATTTTTTGGAATTTGCCAATCAATGGTTTTCCACTTGTCTGAGAGACCAGTGTTGTACTTCCATACCAACTAATATAGTGGTTATATTTTGATTGTTTTGATTCATTTAATTGGCTAACATTTAGTTTGGAGCTTCTTCTTCAACATATTATACTTTCTGGAACATCTTTCAGTTCATGAGGTGTCCAAGTGGGCATGTTCCTTGATCCACTAGAGATCTCTTGACTGTAAACACCCCCAAGATATTTGAGTGGCAACTTCTTATTGCTCTCTAGGAATGCCCATGTTGTACCAAAGAGGGAATGAAGTTGGCATGAAATCTTATAGTTCTCAAATGAATTAGTTGATCATTGGATACCCAAATTTGAGGACCTTCATCATAACAATACCTATGAATTTAGGTTTCTTTAAAAAGTACTTTCGATCAGCATCCCGCCTTGAATCTACAGAAGCACTCTTTTTCCTATTTCATTTCTTGCAATAATTTTTCCTTGAGTCCTCCTTATGGACCACAAAAGTTCTAATAATGTGCAATTTTACTCTTTACTAGATTATCTTCTAAGCAGATTACCTGATTCTACATGCAACTTTTCTGAAGCAGACTGATGCATGGACTAATGTCCTTTCTGTGGCACACTTAAAAATCTCTCTTATCCCTTCCAACCATCTTTTGTCTTCTCATACTCAGTAATCTTTATTTATTTTTTTTTATGGTTTATATCTAGAAGAAACATTGCAATCTGACTTTTTGCTATTCTAGAACCTAATTCAATGCCTTTAGTTTTAGAAGGTACGTTCTTTTTATGTTGACATGACAAATCTTGTTCAACTTTTGCCTTTAAAAGATGCCTGCTGTATCAAACGTTATGTTGCTCTGTTTTTCTTAAACAAAATCCAAGTAGAACTTCTTTATCTCTCAACTCCTGTTTTCTCATCAATTCATGAACTAAGATTATACTTGTAGTTTTCATGCATACAGCCTATCTATGAACATGTGCTTCTTTTTCTCCAGCCTGCTACATGATTCCAGATCATCTGACGGACATAGTGTAATTTCTATTTTGCATCTAGTTTCTAAGAAATGGTTTATGATGCCATTTTCAGTTTTTTCTTATCTCATCTGTGTGGTTGTGTCATGCATTTCTTTCTTCCTTTCTTTTTCTTGCATGAATTCTCATATCACTTGTATTTCTAGTGGAGAAGGGGTTTGAAGCTCAGTGGTGAAAGTGCAGTTGAAAAGATCACCTTGGATGGTGTTCGCGGTCTGCGTGTGACATTAAGTGCTACGGTTCATGATGTTCTATACTACATGAGTCCAGTATACTGTCAGTATATAATTGACTCGGTAAACTTTTTCGTTCTCATTGACTTTCTTTTTTCTTGGTTTTGCTGAATCTTCCTGAACCTTCATGCTTTTAAGCTTTGTTACTAGAATAATTAGAGAGCAAGATTATTGGGGGCAAATTATCTTACTTTGTTTAGGATCACCTCAAATATCTCATAACTTAATTTTTTTTCAATAATCTACCTTAACATATAGAAGTTCTGTTTCCTTGTAATCATTCCTGTAATTGTTCACTGGAGCAAGGATAGAAAACACAATGCACCATGTTCTTGGAAGTGACTGGAAAATTATATTTGAAAGCATTATTGCATTGCACAAAAGATTAGCTTGGGAATTGTTTTTGGAGTAAATAGATGAATTTCCATGCTGAAACATCCTTTCTCTGTTTGTTCACTTCTTTTGCAGAGATGTCATCACTCTTCATTGCTAATTTTCTTGAATTTCTTTGTATACTACCAGCTGACACCTGCAAAGGCATTTGCTGTCTTTGATAGATCACCAGTTTAGACATCTAACCTCCATAGTCTTATTTGAGGCTGCAAAGTGCTGGTATATATATATAGTTCAATGTAAGCTTTTTATTAAGATTATGATTTCCAAGCAGTATGGTGTACCGTGCTGACCCCTTTTGGTGTGTCCCACTTTGATAGAAGGGATATATATATATATAGTTCAATGTAAGCTTTTTATTAAGATTATGATTTCCAAGCACTATGGTGTACCGTGCTGACCCCTTTTGGTGTGTCCCACTTTGATAGAAGGGAAGGGCAAAGGCTTGTAAATGGTCAAAATCCTTGAACTGTTAATAACTAGTAAACATCGATTCAAGCACTTTAAAGGAGTGTTAGCAGTTCTCCTTTTTGTTGTTCTGTAACATCAGTTAGTTGAATTTTCAGGATCTTGTGATTGAAAGTGATTTGCTTTTAGGAACTTAATTCTTACGAAATGAAATCTTGTTTCATTCAAGAAAATATAAAAATGTAGAGATCTTTCTTTTCTCTCGTGGATGGCTTGTCTAATGATGCAGTCCACCCATCTGGTGAAATTCATAATTCTAAAATAAGTTTACTCAAAATTATGGTCATAATCCTTTACCTAAACTAATCCATGGCTTGATCTTCTCTTGGTTTTATATGCTAAAATATTATTTTGTCAATTTTTTATCTTTGGTCTTGATTGGGCATGTCACTTTTTAGCAGTCCTTTTGGAGGGAGTTTGGTGTCATGATGTTGTGTGCAAATACTTGATGTTTTCCTCCCTTCTTTTGTTGATGTGCTTTCTAGGTGAGAGGGATATTTCACCTAACTGATTTATTATTTCCAAATTTCATTATGATGCACTATATTTTGGATATCTCAATATTCA
Source organism: Calamus simplicifolius (assembly GCA_900491605.1). NCBI lineage: Eukaryota > Viridiplantae > Streptophyta > Magnoliopsida > Arecales > Arecaceae > Calamus > Calamus simplicifolius. Next base: position 221,242 of record UESW01001755.1, on the reverse strand, counting down.
ATATTACATTGATAAGGGCCACAAGAATTGAATTCAGATACATATCCAAGTGTCTTAACTTAGCCGGAGGGAAAACTAGATGCAGGGATATATAGGGTGAACATAGCTTTAATTAAAGTAGATGTATTTATAGGTTCAAACATTGTTTGTTTAAGCATTAGAAAAAACTTTAAAATAAAACAATAAAAAAGTTATTTGTTTGTTAATGTTTTTCATTATACCCATCTTTCATCCAGATTTCTCAATTGAGAAAAACAAAAGTTTGCAAAGTTAGTCCAGCCAGTGATTCAAATCTCGGTGGTATGGGGGTCGAGACGGTTGCTGAAATGACTTATCCTAGAGAGATCCGGGACCAATCTTGGCCATCCCACACTGTCCTATTTCGGCAATAATATATCGAAGTGTCAATTTTAAATAGGTTTAATTTATCGTAAAGCTATAACTTTTGAAGTTTAAATATGTTTAAAATTAAAATAAACTACTGAAGCTTCAAAAATAATTTTTTCTAAAGAAAAAAAAAAGCATCCCAATTAAGTATTAGGACACTTGACCGAATCAGAAATTGAGATTGGATGAGACATAGGGTGTCTCATTTCATGAAAAAACCAAAATCATTTCTGTTTCATGAGATTTAAAACCTTGATTTCAGCACTTACATCCTTGCACAAGGTCTAGAAAGAGCAAACTTTGAAAAGATCAAGCACTGACTTTAGGTTCAAAATGGATGGTCAAACTCATTATTGGAAGGGTCAAACTCTTAGTCAGTCTTCAAAAGCTGCAAACAGAGAATTTCTTAAGTATTCAAGTGTATGACATGTATCCAGTTTGTATATGTATTTGACATGGATTTTTAGAGCTGAACATAAGTGCCTAGATAACACAACCCATATCGAGCTCTATCTTTACATTATCTAGCAGTTGAGCATAACCATCTTGCGGATTGGTGTGATGTCCAATAAGGATGGTTACCACATGCCATAAAGGTTTCCCAGGGTTATTGTTGGACCATTCTAGGCCTATCCTTTATTGTAACTCACTTGAGTATCTGTACTATTTTATTTAGGTATTTACGTTTCTCTAACATTGAATTGACTGATGGACCCTTTGCAATGCTTATTTGGAACTCAGGCATAACTTATCTTTTGATACGTTTGAAAGCTCCATACAAGGGGAAAGTCGAACAATAGAACATTTGATTGATTCCCTATGCCAATTATATTGTACTATACTGATAAAATACCGATACGGTACCAAGGTTTAATTCAGCATAAACCAAACTAGTTTGAGCCAAGTGGAACTGTCTCATATCAAATAGTACAGATTCATATTGTTTGATTTCGATTGATATTATGGTTGGAAGCAAGGTTTGCCATCTTGGTATTGGACCCTAAATTGGTACCACATGGATATAGTGTTGATACACCTGGTACATAGATTGGTTCGGTGTATTGAGACACCGTATGTTCCATATTGAGTCTTAGTTCGGTATTGGTATAGTACAATATGCTTGGTATATTATGGGATGCATTGATATTGCATAGCGGCTGATAGTGTGAAAAATATGGGCACCCTATCTTAGTATAGGGTAAACACTGTATGATATCAACCTCACTATACCAAATTGATAATGTACCAGTATAGTTTTTAGTACCAATTTTGTAGACCTTGTGAATGATTATTTTAAGTATTGGAAGAATTTATAAGAAGGATTCTTGAAGGGTATGCCTTAGAAAATTGGATCCTATTATCCTTCTCAAACAAAATTGCTTATGAGAAGAATAGTCAGCTGAAACTTTGCTGGGTGAGTCATTTTGATACAATTCTAGAGTTCAATGATAGGAAGGAGTCATTGTACATTAGGAGAAAAATAACAAAGAAAATCAGTACAACCATGTTGCATCTCAATATAGGTACTTTCTTGTTTGAATAATAGCATCCACTAATATCACCGAAAACATTGTTAAAATACTTCTACGAGAAGGTTTTATTGAAAACGTTCGGAAACCCCAGGTTCCCACACATTCCACCTAGTAGGGCTCATTATAGTCATATTGCTGTCTTGCAAATGTTATGATGCTTCAGAGACTACTTGCAGGTTCTGTGGATTTAAGCTATATCTTTGGCTGGTGATGCATTTGAACTTGTGTTTGCTAGTTCAGATGAGAGATGCTGAAACCAACTTTCATTATTGAACAACTTCTGGGAACCTGGGGTGAAAGATATTGTACTGTTGCAGAAAATAAATCTTATGTTTGTTTTGGTTTTTGCCATGACTCCACCTATGAAATGTTAAGAATGGATTCATATAGTCAACCTCAACTAGTTTAGGATTAATGAAATGTTGTTATTGTTGTTTTGGTCTGCAATGAAATTGTATCATCAATATTTGCTTGGTAGTCCGAGTAGATCTATCACCATTATTTGTGGATCTTTTCTGTCTGATTTATGGCATGACTTAGTGTAGGCTATGTGTGGCCCCATGTGTGGCTTCTACTTGTATTGGGACAACCTTCTGTTTAGACAAAACTCTAGTTAAATTGTATTTTTCATTACCTAGTGAGTTTGGAAAGCTAACAGTTTAAAAGAAAATTGTTTGCCAATCATATCACCGACAGGGATACATACTAAAACCAGGAAATACTGCAAAGGATTTTAGAAAATAATACATTCCAAAATCTTTGTATTCTTATGTATTAAAATATGAACATATTGATTTGAATCACTATTAAGCAGCTAGCAGAGGAGCAAACCCACTATTCAACATCTTCAAATACACCTTAGTGTTATTATTGAAGATGGCATATCTGAATTGAATAACAGGTTTTGCTCAAAAAATTAGAATGGCTAATAAAATCGAAGAGATTGCACCACTGAAAGTTTCCAATCAATTGCATGAAAACAGAAGAGTGATTACCATCTAGTGTTACAAAGCTGAATCTCAAACTGCATTGGTAGAGCTCTTTTAACTTATAAATCATGTTTTTCAGGTTTCAAACCAGTTAAACAGATTGTATACAAAGTTTCTCCAAAGAAACCCAGGCTACGATGGGAAGGTTTGTAGCGAATTGTATAAACTGATCAATATACTTCCTCTGTCTTGTCATTGGAAACCTTTGTGGGTTGGTTTTACAAATGCTTTTTACTGTTTGCAGGTTTCAATATATGGTCACTCATTAGGAAGTGTACTTTCTTATGATATCCTCTGCCATCAAGAATGTTTATCTTCACCTTTCCCTATGGAGTCTGTTCACATGGAAAGGGTACCAGAGAAAGAATCTGAAGTTGATACATCCTACCAAGTTTTTGTACCCAATAGTGCCATGATTTCTCAAAGTGACGAGAATAGCATAAATGTTGCAGATTTGGAACAGCTGGCATGTACAGTTGTGGAAGGCAGTTCTAAGTCACATCCGTGTAACATGGTTAATGAGCTTAACTCTTTAGACCTTTCAACAGACTTGTTAGAGGATTCCTCAAATAATAATGGTATTCTGTATCCTATAGAGGAATCTGATGATTCCATTCCACGAAATATAACTGAAAAGCAACATAGTGATATGTTGACCTTGAAGGAAGCTGGAAAAGAGTTTGGTCAGCATTCTGCAGCAACATTCAATGCAGAAGAAAGATACTCTTATGCAAGTCCAACCACAGGAAATGGAGATTCTAAAGGTGATGCAGTTAAAGTTGCTGGGGTGATGTCTAAAGATATAATCGATAAAGACAAATTAATCTCCTTGTTGGAAGAAGAGGTAAGGATTAATTTCTGATCTTTCCATAGACTAATAACCTTTTGACAATAACATATTGGAGATTTTATTTAGTGATTTTGTTGATCTTATTACATAATTTGAAATGGTGAAATTTTTGTTCTATTATAAGTATTTTCATTTCTCTTCTTAAATATTTCACATGGAAGTAGGACCAGGAATTCATATGGTAAATGTGCTTGTTGATACAGGTGAAGGCTCTTAAAGCAAGGGTTGCAGAACTTGAACATAATCATCCCTCTACAACTTACCCTAATTTTGAGAAAGTTGGCGGCCATGAAATTGATCAAGGCAATGAATAATTTTTTGACTACCAGCATAATTCTACATGAAATGAGAATTTTGCTTGTATTTGATTCCCTATGGTCATATAACCTGATTTTCTTGTACTTATGTATGTGCTATAGCAGGAAAAGAGGTTGAATCTACAACTAAACAATCCTCTCTCAACAATATCTCCGCAGAGGAAGATAACAAAAGGAGTTATACACCTTATGTTAAATACACTAAGCTAGATTTCAAGGTGACATGTTCTAAGATTTTTCTTTCTCAACTGTCTTTTTATTATATTCCACCACTTCTCTGATTTTGGTAATATCTTCTGTTCCAGTTGACCTTCAAATGTTAATCTTCCCTCCTTCATATGTTTGTATGCTACATAGGGTATGTTGACATGGTTTTCATTTCGTTCTACCTGATTTGTGTTATTTGGCACATTTATATATGCCCATCAGGTCGATACATTCTTTGCTGTTGGATCACCTCTTGGAGTTTTTCTTGCCCTTCGGAATATCCGCATAGGAATTGGTAAACAAACTTAAGGGCATTTTCTGCCCTCTTTTTTTCCCCTTTATCTTGATTTATGATGCTATCTTCTGTTTAATAACCCCATTGATCCATGTACAAGAACTAGTGTCTACCGCACTAGTTTCACTTTTTTCTTCCTTTAAGGTCATAAAAGTATATGCTTTGTGGTTAGATCTACTACTGCTTTTATGAGCACCTTCTTCCTTTCTGGAAGAATATTTGTAATCAGTGAAAATATATGTAATCGCTAGTTCCTATACATGTTTCAGGGTCTCCTTTAATCTCCTAGCAGTAGTAGATGACACTTTTTTTAAGTACTTAGGCTGAATTGACCTTAAATTCTCAGGTTTGGTTCCTGAATCAGGTTAGGTTTTGGATCTGAGGAAACAATCTAAAACTGAGAAATGGATTATTAGAGTAGTTTTGGATATCATAGATGGCGTAAGAAGTTAATAGATATGGCTTCAGAATTTTCAGGATTCCAACCCGAAGACTGAGTGGTAGATTTATAGGTTGTATGGTATTGAAGATAACCATTAAGGCTTCTCCCATTTTTTTGGATTATGAGTTTCATTATTATTAGATTCATTGGATTTTGTGGCAAATATTTCTTTATGCCTTAGTGTTTCATGTCAGGTAAAGAAAACACATGAAACCGTAAAGATACAGTGAAATGAACACTGGTCTCATAGAAATGCAAACACATGTTATGTAATTGGAATACCATTAGTTTCAACAACTCAAAATGAGGAACTAAGTTTGAAAGGTCGGTGTGGGACCTATATCTTTGTGGTCCATCATTGAGCTGCACTCACGAAGAAGAGAAACTTGATTATATAATTCATTTTTTTAATATTTATTAGCTTAAAATTTTGTATTCCCTAGAATTAATTTCTTGCAAGAAATGGATAAAGCATATTAATCACAGTCTCCTATTAACAAAACTTTTCTCAGTTTCTCCTATTAGTAGAACTTTTCTCAGTTTACACTAGTTGGTGTTTTGGTGCTTTTACCCATAAAAGTTCTTCCCATTTCCTCCTAAAAACGTAGTGGTTAAGTGATGTTACTTGTTTGCATTATATTGTTATGTCGAATGTTGCTTGTTGCGACTTGTTGTGAGAAGTACTACATTATATGAGCAGCAATTTCTTTTGGTGTTTTCACTTCTGAATGGCAGCTTTCTTAGAACCATCATCTTTGATTTAAAGGCAGGGGACAAGTTTATTGGCAAGATGAAAGAATATCTGAAGAGATGCCATCTTGCAGGCAGATGTTTAACATTTTCCATCCCTTTGATCCTGTGGCTTATAGGTTTGTCCTGTATCTACCAACTCTTATTGCATTTAAGATGCTTGTCTCATTTGTTGCTTCTGGTGACTTGACATTTGCTATAATACCAAACTTTGGGTTCAAAAATGTGCAAGTATAAACACAATATGCATGCCAGATCATTTGTTATGTCATTGCTTGTGAATATGATGTTCTATTTTGAAGTGAGGGAACATATTATATGAATCTAGGCTGGGCTTTCATACAGAATAGAACCACTTATCTGCAAAGAATACATCAGCAAGCGCCTTGTTATTATACCCTATCACAGGGGTGGGAAGAGGTTGCATATTGGATTTCAGGTGAGATCATCACCCTATCAGGAAACTGCTTGAATGGACAAGATAATTTTCTTTTTAGTGTGCTGCCATTTCTTTTATGACCATGTAAGTTATAAATCACTTAATATTTAATGCAGGAATTCACTGAAGATATAGCTGCACGTTCTCAAGCCATAACGAGTCACTTAAACTCTCTGAGGGTACACGTCATCTGTTAGACTCAAAAACTTCTCATTATTTCCTCCATTGGACATTTCAAAGTATGATTTATTCATTTAGATCATTGAGCTAAGTTTCTTTATGGAAAAATCCCTGTTCTCAAGCCACAGCATGTTATGTTTCTCAACTCAACTCATTTAAGCCTTTTCCCAACTACATGGGGTCAGCTAGTGTTATGTTTATTCTGCTAATTTATAGATCACTGGAAAATGCTTCAAATTCATACAATTGATAATTTCAGCATTGAGCCAAGTGCCAGGAGTAAATAGGAATAGGAATTCTATGTTTCATGTGAAATATATAGATAAAAATGTTCAACTACTTTGTTGACTTCATGTGCTAATTATAATTTTATTTCGAATCCGCCATGAAAATGCGCAAGTAGGGAATTATTAATGTTGAAAATGACTTGTGAATCAACTTTTTGTATACTTATAATCTATATGAAAACTCTAATTTAATTTAAGCTTTGATGCTGTTTCAATAGGTTAAAATGGTTAATGTTTTTCACCCACGAGACAAGGATAACGTGGAAGGTTAGTTCCAAAATCATCTGTGTTCCCTTATCTATTCATTTGAGTGTGTTATTAGTGTTTTAATAATAAAACATGGTCATTAACTGTATTTTACAGAAACAAAGGAAGATGTTGGAGAAAAAGAGAGATCATATGGCTCCATTATGATTGAAAGACTGTCAGGCAGTGAAGATGGCAGAATTGATCATGTTCTGCAGGTGACTGAATTAGTTTCTACACTACCATTAGTTTTCCTGTTCTCTATTTTTGACCTTCTGCAGTAGGATTAGGTTTAATAGCATACTTGTGCAAATATTTGAATCATTTATTATCAGTGAGTATTGAATACCTTTGGTCAGCATAATTACCAAATAGATTATTGTTCCAGTTGACCTGCCTTGTACTATTCATGTATCCTGGGAGAAAACTAGATAGAGCAGCATTCTTCTTAAAAAATGTTTCTGATGTTCCATTTGTTACTTCTGTTCTCGTAATTAACAAAGCTAATGTTTAGCTTGATCCTTGTCAGTTGATGCTTAGATGCCTTTGGCAGGACTTACCAAGTTGTTAGAATTACCTTCCTATTTGTGTTTTAAATCATGATGATACGAGTCATATGACAAACTGACCAATCAAAGAGTATATTGTTGGTTGGCAAGAGATTTCGTCATGCTTAGTCTATTGGACAAGCTAGATTTTTAGAAGAAATGATGAATGCCTTATCTTCCCTTAATATATGCAATATGTAGGAGGAAAATATGTAAGTCATAATTTGGTGGAGATTTTTTTTGATAATCAGAGAACTACAAAAGCTGGTATGTTCAATGAAATTTGTGATTTCTCTTTTGATGGATTCCCTCTTTTTCCAACACTATTTATGTCACAAATACAAGATGTTAATTTAAGATTGCACAATGTGGATTCTGGGTATATATGGCCACTATGCTTTTACTTTCTCCCCACTTAGTGCATAGGTAAAAAGTAAAAACCAAGTGGAAATAGGTAAAAAATTAAAACCAAGTGGAAGACTTGGTATTTGATTTTTCTAGAGGTTGTAAATCATGATCATTGGTATGAATTCTCGATTTTCATGATCTGCTGCATATTTTCATCAATGGAATGGGTTCAATTCCTGTGAACATGATTGTGTCTAAATTAAGGAAAAGAATATGTATTGGCTAAATCTTTAAAGAAAAACAAAGATATATTATATAACTTAAAAATTTTGCTTTAAACCTAAATCATCATATATTTGTTTATATTGTGGAAAGAATGGAAAAATAGGACAATTTTCATGTTATGATTATGTCTTCGTCAAACGCCAGTCTCCTTGGTAAGATCTTGTTAAATGGAATATCCTATAATTTTTTGCTGGCTCTGCAAGTGTTCTTACTATTTGCTAATTATTGTTGTCTGTTAACCATGCAGGACAAAACGTTTCGGCATCCCTATTTATCAGCTTTGGGATCGCATACGTAAGAATTAATGGAACGAGTTGTTCCTTATTTTTCTGCTTCCTATATCTAGAGATTTGACAGTTTCTCTTCATTTGACTACTTCAATTCAATTTGTATCTAACAGTAATTATTGGCGTGATTATGACACTGCTCTCTTCATTCTCAAACATCTCTATCGTGATATACCTGAAGAGCCCCCAACAACCGAACAATCAAGTACCAGAACTCAAAGGAGGACCATGAAACCTTTTTATGACAGGGATTCCATGGATGAAGATACTCCGTTGACATTCTCAGATAATATACTGATTAGGGAGTTCTCTAGGAAAGCAAAAAAATTATGAATGTCACATGATGACTTTGAAGGCTTCTATTGTCACAATGTGAGTAATCCTTTGCTTTGAACTTTGTTATATTCATTTTTGTTCATAAGATTGTCTCTGTACTGTTCTGTTGTATTGTTTTTGTTTGTAACTTTGCTTCTGTGCAGATCTAGCCCATATGTACCATGAGGATGTTAGTTGCTAGTCCACTTGGAGAAATATTAGAATGACAAGGATATATAGCCTTGATGCATATTCCACTGCAATGTATCCAAATAGGTTGTCATAAGATTTGACCGCCTTCTCTTTTGGTTTGTCATACTGGTGTTTGGTTAGGGTTTGCATGGAAATAGAAAAACTGAAATGTTGCATGACTTATAGCAACGTTACCTAGACATTCAAATTGTTAATTCGGACACTATTGCATTCTTGGATGTTGACCTTGAAACGGTGTGGCACTCTGAAAATAATCTATATTGCTTACATCTGCTAGTAGTGGTGGTACCAAAAATGACTTTATGGAATGTCCTTTCAATTGACTTGTTATTTGAGATGATGAGACTTCGGAATTCATCTATTTTAGGTGAAATAAAATTAAGTTAAAGTTTTTAGCCACTCTAATCAAGTTCCATGCATTTTCCCAATCTTCTGTCAATGACTAAAGTGCGACTTTCCAGCAAAGGTTATGGATAGTCAACTTAGTCTAGTTACTGCATTCAGTCTATGCACATATTTTTTTTTTATCATGAGGAAGTTTACTTGTTTATTGTTGGGTTGAAGTTTGGATTAGGACAGCTGTATGCTTGGCAGCTAAGCCAACTCTTATTGCAGACTATTTAATGCAATGGATGCTTCGGAAGCAGACTTGTGAATCCCATTGGGTGTATTTTGTTGTTTTCTCCCCTTTCCTGAAAAAGGAGGGAAATTGTTAAGGACATGCATTGGTGAACCATTGTTTGATCAGAGTGGCTTCATTGCAGGATCTGGGGTACCAGATTGATAGCAAGAAGCTTACAAACATGGTTGCATGTCGTTGCCGTCTTCTTCTTGGTTTTGGAATTTCCTTTATGCATTTTATGCATTTTTCTGTCTAATATGGAATCTCAAAAGAAACGGTTGAAATGACAAGGTGCAATTTGAGATTCAAAATTATACAGTAATTCAGCCAAAAGGAGTGCTACAGTATGTGCTTATTATCATAATTGGTACATTGTATTAATGCTTTTATATGTATGTAATAATTAAGATTTACGTTTTGAATGTTTCTTCTCTTGTAGCGTAGTGATAGATTTTTATGGAAAACAGAGGAATTTGTTTATGTTCTATTGTGAAACGAAAATAAATGGATTGCTGCCTTGATTGCTTGATGTGGCAGGTTCTTACACTAGTTTTCGTTCTGTGCTTTTCTCAAGAGAAGCTGATGACTCTTCTTAAATTTTGTAGGGCATAGCATTACGTGGAAGAATGCTCGGTTCCTGTGGTGCCTTTTTTGTATGTCCGAATTAATGCTGATTACATGTGTACATTTAGCTGTGTATAGACTTCTAATTCAACGTGTAAGCAAAACAAAACGTCATTGTGTATATTTAGAGGCCCCTTTTTTTTTTCCTCTTTTCCATCCTTTTTTTTTCTTTTTTTTTTCCTTTCTCCATCACCCAGTAGATAGAGGGAGCCATAAATGCATTTTTTGGCTGTTATTGGATTATGGAGGCGCTTTCTCTTTTTTGATGTTGATTGCCAAGAGCTTTGTTATAGTTTGTCCTAAGTTGGACATGTTTTATAAGGACATGTTTTCTAATATATATAGAATATGGATTTTTTTTTTTCTTTTTATGTAACCAAATGTAACTCTGGCCTTAAGGTGTGTTCTGAGAGATGAAGAGCTGTAGAGAGGTTTTTTTTTTTTTTTTTTTTTTTTTAAATTTGTGTGTTCTTTTTGCGACTCGTTTCTTCTTTGTGCGCAATAAGTAATATCAGATCTCTTTCTGTCCTCAAATGGTATCAGAACAGTTTTTTAGTACTTGAGAGCGTGCAGGGGACTGCTTGATAGGCGTCTTCTGATAAGCAGCTGCTGCAGCGTAAATCTTGGGGCGTGGTGGAAATCTTGAGATGTAGCGTAGGAGATTCGCATGAATCTCAAAGCATCTTGGCTTGGGAAGAGGATGTTCCCATGAGCTCTCTCTCTCTCTCTCTCGCGGCTATCTACAACGGTGGAGCGGCTGCAGGAGAGGGAAGAAGAGGCGGTGATCCCGGTGCTGATCTTTTACGCCTTAGCCCTTTTCGCCATGACCAGTCCTCTGTCTCCGATTAGCAGTCATGCTGGTGGTGCTAGAGAAGAAAGGCCATGCCAGAGGATAGAGGGGAAAAAGCCCCTACCATTGTGCCATGGGATGAGGCCTTCCAGCTGATCTCGCTCTTCTAACTGTTGGTTGTGATGGCCGGAGACCGACACGTCGTCTTCCACAATGATCCCCGGGGAAGCGTTCTGAGCGACCCCACCAAGTGACTACGGTCGTCCACGGAGAAGAAGAGGGTGATCGGACAGAGCTTTCATTGGCTCTGTTCCGGTAATACGAGAAGAGGTTAACCGGCATCGATCGCAGTTAGAATATTGTCAATTACTGATTCCAAGCAACGGTAAAGGCAATTACTAGCGGCTGGCCACTGTTAATTGCCAAAGAGGAGGAGGTCAGTGCTATCGAAGGGGATCCGATCCGAGGAAGCGGATTCGATCCATTTGGGAGACCCGATTGTCCTGGTTTTTGGCCCGAGGAAGGGGATCCAGAAGCGCCCAGAGGAGACCCCTTGTTTTGCTGTACCATCCAACGCACTCCACTGAGTTGACGACGGCAAAATCATAGGCGCACGGCTGTTGGAGACTGAAGAGAATAACGTGGTGATTGGAGGTGGAGGACCGAGCCTTGTTCACCAGATCCATGATAGAGTTTGAAGAAAGATGTTTCGAAATAAGGTTAGAATAAACTTACAATTAGTGGAATAACAATCTCGTTCAGTTTTATTTTAGATGGACTAGTCTCATTAGACAATAAAGATAGAAGTGTTGCTCTACATGAAGATTACTATTTTCAGCTTCTTTGAAGTATTACTTTAAGGTGTTCTCTTGGGTATTTCCATTAGATGGTGAGGTGAAGCGTTTCTCTAGAAGGAATATGTCTGAAAAAGTTTAACCAGAGGGAATAACCCATGGTTAAACATGGTGCTTATTCCCTAGGGAATTAAGTAACTTATCTTTTGATGGCAGACTTGTAATTTTAAAAAGGTGCTTATTCCCTCAGCTATTCTCTGGATAAATGCTATTCTATACATTTATCCAGGGATAGCTTTTGGGGAATCAAACACTACCTAAGGGATCCTGCCATGGTATTCAATCTAAAATATTCTAGTGAGATAGTGAAGGTAGAGCATTACTCTAGGATATCATGCTATAAGGATTTGATTTAGGCTATTCGGGTGAGATAGTAAAGGTACAACTTTGCTTTAGAGGGTCTTGTAGTGATGATTCTCTTTGAACTATTTTGGTGAAGCAATGAAGGTGAATTATGACTTGAGTATTCTACTGTAGTGTGAGCTATTCTCATGAAGTGGTGAAGGTAGAGCGTTGTTCCATATGAAGATCAAAAGATTCCTTTTATTTAATGTCTTCTTTAAAGCATTGCCTCACTATTATTGGAGGATTTCTTTTATTTTAGATAGACCTGCATCCATCTTACACTGAGTTGGTCATGTATGGTGCTAAACGGTGTAGTGTGAGGCAGGATCTGGATTCATGGTAATAGCACAATTGCATTTGATCTGAGTTTGGCATGCTAGAGTGTAGATTTTGAGAAGAGAATTGTGATGTTGATGAGAAGTTCAAAATCAACAAATTAAATGGAACTAATAACTTTGGCATCTAGCTAGTCAAGATGTTTGCCCTTTTGATGTGACAAGTGGTGTGTAAGGTTTTAGAAGGAAATGAGACTGATAGCTAATATATTCAATAAAAAGATGAGTTGTTGGCAAAGGCATAGAGCACCATTTTATTGAGTTTGAAAGATGAGTCTCAGAGAAGTAGATAGTGGCTAAACTCTGGTTAAAATTTGAGAGCAAGTATATGGTGAATTTTCTTACAAACCTATTGTATTTGAAGCATAGCTTCTACTACTTATAGATAAAAGAAAGTACACAAGTAGACGATCATATAAATAAGTTTAATAAGGTTATTCTTGATTTGAAAATATTAGAAACAAGATAAAAAATAAAATCAAGCTCTCATTCTCTTATACGCATTACAATCCTCATATAAGACTTTTGTTGATACATTATTATATGAAAGAGAAAGTCTCCTAATTAATGATGTAAAATATGTCATGCAATCTAAGAAGTTAAAAATGAGGATATCTAAGACTTATCAAGAGAATTAAAGAAAAAGCTTGGTTGCAAGAGGTAGGAGCAAGGAAAAGGGTTTAGATAGTGGAGGTAAATTGAGATCCAAATCAAGATATCAGAAACTTCCTTGCCACTCTTATCGTGAAGGACATAATACAGGGACTCATTCGAAGAGGAAAGGAAAGGGTGAGAACAAAAGTGTCTATGAAGTTAGAGCAAATATAGTCAAAGAGAGCATAATGGAAAGTTCTAATGATGCAGAAAGCAAGGTATTCTTAGTCAGTGTAAGTAACTTGGTAAAGAGTGGATTCTTGATTCTAGTTTTTACTTTATATGGCCTCAATAGAAGTAAGTTGCCACCGATCAATCAAAGGTAAGGAAGGTTCTATTGGATGACAACAAAACTATAGATATTATTGGTATAAGGATAATTAATATTTAGATTTTTGACAGTGTTGTAAGGTCCCTAAAATCTTGGCATATCTTGGAGTTGATGAAGAACATGATTTCTTAAGCACACTTGATATTCAAGGTTATGGATATTCGGTTGAGAATGGTGTACTGAATGTTTCTAAAGGTGTTATTGTGGTGATTAAAGAATGGTTAGCAAATGTTTTATATCACTTGATCAGAAACACTATTACTAGTATTATTGCATCTCTTCATCTATTGAGTTATCAATTATGGTACACATGATTGGCACATACGAGTAAAAGAGGAGGGATGAAAGTGTTGTCCGAGAAAGGTCTATTTAATGATGCGAAAGCTGGCAAGCTAGACTTCTATAAGTACTACATAGATGGAAAGTAGGTAAAATGTGTTCACTACTTCAAAAGGTGTTAGAGTGCATCCATAGGGACCTATCCCTCATGTGTCAATGAGTATACATCAATATTTTCTAGCATTAATTAATGATTACTCTAGAAAGTTTTATGTATACTTCTTAAAACATAAGCTCTTGTCAAATTTAAGCAATAGAAAGCTATGGTGGAGTAATAATAGATCAGACGACAAATTAAAATGTTGCAAGTGGATAATAGCTTGAAAATTTGCAAAGTTAAATTTGATGAGTTTTATAAGAAAACAGATATAGTGAGATATTACATTGTATAGATGATGTTGTATTAACATGAAGTTTAAAAAGTGATGAATATAACACTCTTGAAGAGACCCTATTGTATACCCTCTAACATTTGACTCAAGCATTTTGGATTAAAGTAGTAAATATAGTAAGCTGCTTAGTCAATTGGTTGCTATTGACTATCATCAACTTGAAGATTCCTTAGGAGGTATGATCTAGTCATTCAGTTGATTTTTATGGTTTGAGAATATTTAGATGCTTTGCATAAATTTATGTTAATGACGATAAACTTCAATCAAAGAGAAAAAAGTGTATAATCCTAGGTTACCGGACTAGACGAAGAGTTACAAATTGTGATATTTAGAAGATCCTAGGTCATCTAAAATCGTTCTTAGTAGAGATGTCACCTTCAATGAGTTTGCTATAGTAATCAGATGGGACAAATTATTGAAAGTTAGGCAAAAATTTTTGGTGAAGATGAGGCTTGATGTAGAAGCTTCAAGAAGAGACTCATCAACTTAGTTCGAGGTAGATGTACAAATGAAAGAAACTATACATGATGCATAACCATCTCAAGAACAACTTATAGCATTTCTATTGGTCATAAGAGGAGGTAGATTAGGCCATCCATATAATACACAAATACGATTACTTATATGCTTGCTATAATTGAGAGTAAAGAGAATGAACCTCTCACATATAAAGAAATAAGGAATAGAAAGAAGTATACTAAGAGGGCAATGTCTATCTACAAAGAGATTGAATCTTTTAAGAAAAGTCAATTGAGTAGTGAATTTGAAATGAAGGACTTTGGTATAATAAAGAAGAGTTAGGTAGAAAGACCAGCAAGTGAACAGGTTGCATCCATCTCAAAAAAGTACATAAAAAGGATACTTAGTACTTTGTTATGAATATCGATGCAAATTTTTATAATTGTGCATTTCAAGTTGTCGGCTTTATGATCACCACAAATTGAGTAGGTGAAGTATATGGCATAAGTGCCTTATATTATTGTGGTCGATAGGTCGATATATGCAATGTTTTACACTCAACCAAATATTTCACATGTTGTTAGTGTGTTTAGTAGGTATATAAGTTACTTTGGAATAATGCATTAATAGGTCGCGAAATGGATCTTGAAATACTTGAAAGGTTCTATAGACATGTGTTTGGTATACAAGTAGATCATCACTAAAGTTGCTGATATGACAATTAAGCCGGTTCCTAGAGGCAAGTTCAAGGCTAAAGTCTATAGAGGTTTTGGCTAGAGTTTATAAAGGTTAATGCCTATTAAGGTATGGTGATAAAGATGATAAAGAAGTTTCAAGATAGTTGGCTTAGTAAATCTCAAGCCAAAGTGAAGCTTTGTTAGAGTCAAGTTTAACAAGCTCAATAAGAGCATGTTTCATAATTTATATAGAGCACAAATCTTAGTCCATATAAAAGTGTACAAATCCCTTCTCAATACAATTATGTAAAACTCTGGCCTTAAGGTAAGTCCAGAGAGATAAAAAGTTCTTAAGACGCATTCTAATTGAGTATACATGAGTTTAGGTTTTTGTGAGAGAGAGCCAAAGATAAGAGACAATCCTTATAATTTTATAGTAAAATTTCTGTTGTCTTTGTCGATGTAGATGTAGGTTATTAGATTGAATCATGTTAAATTTCTGTATTTGTTTTCTTTCTTTCTTCTTTCCTATGCTGCTTTTCTCCATGCAAAAAGTTGGTATCAAAGTTTTTTCTATGCACAACAGCTGGTATTAGAATTTCTGTGCACACACGGGCAGGCAAGCAGCCATTGTTTATATATATATATGAAAGCTTCCGTAAATACAAACAAATACAAACATCGCGTCACCTGTAATGTTAATGGACAAACTATCTCGCATTATCTTTTATCATTATTATTTCATATATTTATCCTACGACTTCAATGGTGATGCTTGTACAATATTTTTTTTTTGAAAATTAGGCTTCAATCACCATTAATCAACCCTCCGAGTTGTTGGTAATGAATCGCCTGCTTGACGCTTTCAACGAGATGCTAGCTCGTGAGAAAGAACCTTGGGGACTATTTTGGTTTTTGATGACATGGTTGACAAGTCTTACGTAGAAAGATCCATGGGAGCACCTACCATAATTGATTTGTACCTAATTAATACATGCATCATGGCCACAAGAACTAGGTGTGTGGTTTCATGAGCTAGCCTGCCAAACCGCTTTTGATGGGCCGTGAAGGGATTGCACACCAAGGTCAGGCAAAAAATCTTCTAACTCCGACTTTAGATCATGACTCAATTAATTAATGACGTGATTTGACGTGATCCAACCCCCTCTCTGTCAAAATTCTGGCCTCATGTCATGGCTGAGGAGGCACCCAAGTGTCAAAGCTCAAGGCCTTAATTCCTGTCAGCATTCAAGGAGGGAGGAGAGGGAAATCCCTTCCCTTGTAAACAGCCTAATTAAGCTTGAGCCAATTTTTACCTGCCACGTTGCCCAAAGCTGTCCCCACGACCAATGGTTCCACCAGATCCTCTTGTGGATTCACGTGCATGCATGGTGACGGGCCCTAATATAATTGACTCGCGTAGGCGAATCCGACCACCACCATCAACCTATGGCGTAGATAAACTCTAGTCACGTGTGAGGCCATAACGAGCACTGCCCATGTGTCGTCTCCTCATAGAGATCGTCGCCAGGTGTCCATTTTCCATGCAAAGCCGCGACCACTCACGTGGTGGGAGAGCCCCCCAGGAGACACCAAGTCCATGCATGCAACCGTGTCCGACTCTCTGTCTAGATGAGTCATGAGAGAGAGAGAGAGGACATAATATAATATTTGTTAAGTGACAGTGGTTCACATGAGTGAGACTCGCTTTGCTGGTTATATATGCATGGGATCTCAGCTGCTGCTGGAGATCTCTCAAAGGAGTTTTTAGGTTTCTCATATTCCTTCCACCAGAAATTCTTGGACTCCATGGGTTGCTGGTCACCTTCGGATGCCATGGCTGTTTACATGCACACTCTCCAGCTGGTGAATCTCTCTCTCTCTCTCTCTCTCTCTCTCTCTCTCTCTCTGTGTCCTTGGGTTTTCTAGAGATTTTGAGACATTTTGGTCACGAATTAAGGTTTTAAGCGAAGTAGCAGCATGAAACTATGCAGTGTATATACTCTGCTAGCTCGATGAATAAACAACATTAAAAAAAAATCTGGATGGAGATCCTTTAGTGATCAGCAAGTTGCATGATTAACTAAATAGAATTTGAAAATGTCAATCAAAAGAAGTATAGATTTTGAAATACATACATTATTATTAGCACTTTGAACTACAGTTGTGATGCTTTCTAATGATGCACTTGTGATCATTTCTATATATATATATATATTTCAGTGCAAAGATTATTATAGCAAGCAGGAGATCAGCACCACAAGCAATTACTCGAAGCTCATAGAGCCCAGGTGCATGGAGTTCATATCCGCTCTTGCAGCCGGTAATCAAGCACGATTAGTCGTCGATGTGGAGTCTGGTGGGGTCTCGCCATGCACGCTAGCCTTAGCAGTAGCTGCAAGGCACACGAGAGGACACCTCATCTGTGTGCGCCACAAACAAGAGGAGCTTGATGAAGCCAAAAGCCAGATAGAAAGCTTTAATCTAGAAGATGCAGTGGAATTCAAGTTGGGGAAGCCTTCTGAAGTGATCATGAGGCAATTGAAGCACATCGATTTTGCTTTCATCGATCATAAGGTCGAAGACTGCATGGAGATTTTCTTAGCTTTGGATATGAACCCTAGGGGATCAGTGGTGGTGGTTAGCAACGTCCTATTCAATGGAAGAGGAGCTGGGGCTTCATATGGCCAACTAGTCAAAGGGAGAGGAGGAGGCATTGTTCAGTCAGTGGTGTTACCTATTGGCGAAGGAATGGAAGTGACAAGAATAGGACAGGATGGAATGGTTAAAGGTGGTAAGGGTACTGTTGGCAGGAAGCCTAAGAGGACTTTTCTGGTGTGTGAGCAATATTTGACTGATGTTTCATGCTAAATGTATCATATTACATGCACAAGAGCTCAATACATATATATATGATCGATATCTCATGCAAATTATGAATGCGTACAAGTCATACATTAAATCGATACAATTTTCTCTCTTGTTCAATTGCTTCTCCGTTATTAGTGATTATATCATGAATTCCATTGAAAAAAATGGATTATTTGAATTTGTGTTGACGTGTTTGGTTGTTTGAGTGCGGTTGAGGTCCACCACAAATAAGAATAGGAATAGGAAACTTTATTTTACTTTCCTCCTGCCTACCGCTTAGCATGATTCATGGTGTTTCCAAATATCCAAATATTTTAATTATTTATGGCAGCTGGGCCCCTGAAAACAAAATAAATTTCATTTTGACCTAAAATGCATCCTAGCTTGATGTTAGTTGTTTCTTTAGTAGATTTTGGGGAGTTTTGATGAAACCACTGGCCTGTGAAAATGGTTTGGGACGCTTGTTGTGTTGTCTTCCCAAAAGGTTTGGCCCCAAATTAAATCTCTGACTTGGCAACTCCATCTTGAATCAATCTGTCATATTTATAACAAAACTTTACATAAATCCCTCTTCACCACATGACAAGAGAACCATTCGTGAGCTCATAATGGAAACTGGCTCTCTTTTTTATTGGGGTAATCAATACTCTCGTCCTATGATTAAGTACTGCCTATCTTTTAGCATCATCGTTGATTTCTATAGTGGAAGTGACGGCCATTTCTGAGGAGAAAAGATCATGGCAGTTCGCAAGTATAATGTCATGAAATAGTAAGTGTTGCTGCAGAAATTTGCTCTTCTAACTCAGGTGCGGTTCGATTTCAAATTTAAACATCGATCTTTCGTCCGAATGGAACTTGCAAGAGAGTAAGGCATATATATAGGTTGCTAAGGTGATGGCAGACAACTACCTGATTTTTTGGACGCGTCGTCAAGGATCCGAAATTGTTATGATTCGAATCTGATTCTAATCAAATTTTGTTACGAGATTGGTAGCTTCTGAATCTGGTTAGTTAGAGAATCAACAGTTAAGAAGGTTAGCTGGTGCTTTAAGATTCGGTAACTCGGCGGCTTTAGGTTACATCTTGCATTATCTAGCTTTTTTTCTTTTCTTAGGGCAGTCAGAGGCCCACATGGCTAAAATCCTATCGAATTATCATGGATTCGAATTCTTCCACACTTGGTTCTGTAGAGGTTTAAGGGTACCTCGGTCTGGCTGAGGTATATGAATAGCTCGGCTCTGCCAAGGCATATGAATGCCTTGGTCCGACCGAGGTATGAGGATTGCTCGGCTTCGCCAAAGCACATGAATACCTCGGTCCGATCAAAGTATGAGGATAGCTCGGTTCTGTCGAGACATAAGAATGATTCAGTCTCGCTAAGGTGTATCGGCTCTGTTATTTTCTAGGTATGACAGCTGGCGGATCAAAAATCAAAAGTGATCTTGATCTTTTTATCGTATGCACGAGTATTGATGCAATGATAATTTTATCTCTCGTCAATAAGCATTATATAATGTAGCGACTAATTGTCAAGAGAACGATTATTTGCACAATGAAATGTAAGGCCAGATGCTCCAAATCATAACAATGAAGCCGAAGTACATGCATGTGTGTGTATATATATATATATATTAGAGGTTCAAATAAAATATATCAAAATATCATATATATATATATATATATCATGATGAAATAAAAAAGTAATACTCATCATACAATCTAGCAAGTTCTCTAAATAATTACATAAAAGTTTTTTCTTTTCTTTTTTTTTTTTTTTCTCTTTTTAACATTAGCAATGTAACTCTGTATAGTTGCGGTAAAGGTATTGAATAAAGTTCAAATTGTAAAGCCTTTTGGTGGTGGATGCAAAGAAAAATAGCACAACCACATCCAAAAAAATTGTATCTATTATTTGATTTTCTTGATAGTATAGTTTCAAATTTTTTGATTAATTTTTTAAATGCTTTTTTTTTTTTGTTTCTACAGCTACTTGTCACTATTTCTACTTTAAAATCCTTTTGGCAACCTTTCTTAAATGCTTTATGTTAGACCCGAGAGAGGGAGGGAGGGAGTGGGGGAAGCGAATTGGGTTGTTAAAAAAAAAAAATCAAAAACTATATGCTTTAGTAAGATAGATCAATTTAAAAGTTAAGCACATGAACCAATTGAATCAAATCAAAACCAAAGCCAAAAGATGTCAATCAAAAGGAAATTGCAATAAGATATCAAATTTTTAAAGATATTCACAAGATATTTAATAAGATAATAATTGAAAATAAGTGCAAGAATATAAATAGCCACTAAGGTAAAAGATATATAAAAATTTATAGTGGTTCTGAACCCATTAACTACATCCACCATCCAAAAAACCTTTTGGGATTTTTACTTTGATCCTCTTGAACCGAGTGAGAATCAAACCATTACAACTCTCTTTTTACCAAACTTAAGAAGAATCCTCGCAATCCTTTATTTTTTTTTAAACTAAGAATGAACTCACTCTCTCTTTTTATAAGCTAAAGAAGAACCCTACCAATTCTTCTTTATAGGAGAAAGAATGACAAACACTCCCGAGAATGTGGTTTTAGAAATAAGACTTTAAACTTAGGAAAGAGAGATTATGCACTCAAGACTCAAGAAGTATAATTCTACAAAACTTTTCAAATAATTTTTTACTTAATTCAAAGTCTAATTTATTACTTAAACAAGAATCAAAGCTTTTGAAATTATAGAGTTTGAAAAACTGGCCATTCAGACCTAAGACCAAGTCTTAATGGTTGGCTGAAACCGTTAATTATGACTTGTTAGATGACCTTTAGTTTATTGTAAGGACTATGATTGATCGATGGTAAAAACTATGCCAATCGACTACTCTGATCTATTACTATTAATCGTAGGTCATGCCGAGGGCAATGTTTCAATCCTACGTAGGCACAGCCTACTCAACCATAATTTTAGCTCGATTGATTGCTTACTCTTAGTTTTAGATTTTTATGATTATTTTTAGGGTTTTCTCAATTTAAAACTAATCCAATTGATTTTTAGTGATTCATTAGCTTTATCCAAATATTCCACACCAAGTTTTACAATAAAAGTTCTTAGAAAAAGTAAAATTACTAATGGAACCTTTGCCTTGCACTGCACATAAGAAGACATTGATGAAACCAAAAGCTAGATAAAGAGCTTTGATCTCCATTAATACAAGGCTTTGGTTCACTTAAATATTTGCATTTTTTTTTTGACAAGAAGCTATATGTTCAATAATAATGATGCTCCCTATTTACCTAAAACAAATGTATTTGTTCTCTTGGCAGGAGTTCTTAGTGCATCTCTCTTTATCTCTTTATTGTTCTAGGCGTAGATGGAACCCCAACGAACGCACTATCTGCAGCCAGGCCGTGCTCTTTATGGATTGGGGATGGCATCAAAGCAGATGCTGATGGTTGAAGAACCAGGGCTGGAGATGGATGGCGGACAGGCCTAATTTGGGTGTTCCTCGGCCAAACATGGCCTATTTCCAGTCCAAGGTGGAATGCAAGTGATGGATAATACAATCGCCGATGGCTTCAATTGCTTCTCTATCCCTCTAGGGATAGCAGACACAATACTACTGACGCATCTTGAGATGGCAATAACTTTTTCACTTGTCAAAATAAAGAAATGAAAAAGGAAATTGATGACGCCAAGTCACCTTCCTCAAACATCGGGGAAGACGGACGTTCTTCTCCTCGAAGTTCTGCAAGAAAAGTCCCCGGAGATCGGTGGCGCCGGTGGGGACCCTCCGACGATCAAGTCAGTCACTTGGGCTCAGACAGAGAACCGCTCCAGCGAAGAAGAGCTGAGGCGGTTAGGATTTTTTGCTGGGAGAAAGAAAGCTCAGAAAAACCAGAGTTTAGCCCCCACTTACAGCGCGAGCACGTGCCTTTATACCTGTCCGAATACCCTAGCTTGCAGCTCCGGGAGATCACCATCGTACCATCGCTGCGCGTGCCGAAGACATCCCGTACCGCTCGCTGGCGTGATATCATACGTGTCCAATAGCTGTGAGGGCATCCAGTGCGCGCCGTCGGTCGATATGACCGGGCACAATTGCAAGCGGTAGCGAATCGTGCGCCGTAGCGAGGCATGGTCATGCACAGGGACATGCAACGCGCCAAATGCCGTTATGAGGCATGGCCCTGCGTAACGGGGCGCAATCACGGGAGTACCGAATCGTACGCCATGGCGAGGCATGGCCATGTGGACATGCAATGCCCCATACACCGTTATGAGGTATGGCCTTTCATAACGGGGCGCAATCACGGGAGTACCGACTCGTATGCCGTGGCGAGGCATGGCCATGTACAGGGACATGCAATGCCCCATACGCCGTTATGAGGTTTGGCCTTCCGCAACGGGGCGCAATCACGAACGTACTGAGAATCACGCGTGAGCACCGTGCGACCTGATAGTTGTCATTTTCCTTGGCAGTTGAGTTGCTTGCTGATCGCTGATGACTCCCCACCCTGAGGCCGGAGGGGGTCCCAGGGGTGGGAGAACGCTGGCGCACCCTGAGGTCGGTGAGGGTCACGGCGATAAGGAAATGCCAGTGCACCCCGATCCCGAGGGGATCCCGGGGTCAAGGACTGATGGCCCCACCCGCGACCCCGAGGGGGTCCCGAAGGTGGGGGAATATCGATGCCCCCCGACCCCGAGAGGGTCCCGGGGTCAAGGACTGATGGCCCCATCCCGCGACCCCGAGGGGGTCCCGGGGGTGGGGGAATACCGATGCAACCCGACCCCGAGAGGGTCCCGGGGTCAAGGACTGATGGCCCCACCCCGCGACCCCGAGGGGGTCCCGGGGTGGGGGAATACCGATGCACCCCGACCTCGAGAGGGTCCCGGGGTCAAGGACTGATGGCCCCACCCCGCGACCCCGAGGGGTCCCGGGGGTGGGGGAATACCGATGCATCCCGACTCCGAGAGGATCCCGGGGTCAAGGACTGATGGCCCCACCCCGCGACTCCGAGGGGGTCCCGGGATCGATAGCTGCCGTTACCTTCTATTTTGACGATGCGGGATCAGTCATATCAGAAACAAAGAGTGATTGCAACTAGCCCTTTCATCAAACTTTACTTGCCTAACAGAAAAGTAATTTAAATGTCGATTTAGTTCTGAATAAAGCAAAATGAAGGAAACAAATTCATGCAGCTGATCCCTTGTAGTTGGAAAAAGGCTTAAATGATTTGAGTTCGAGTATTTCATATTATCAAACAGGAGCTGGGACTTTTCTGAGCAACAACACCAGTCGGTACTAAAGTGCTATAGTTTAACAAGAGTTTCCATTGACACTCAAAGCATACATATGGCATGACCATCGATCCTTATTTATTATAGATATGTTTTTAAAGCATTTGTAGTCTGGAGAAATTTCGTAGACAGACAAATGCACGCAATAGAAGTCTCATTATAAATAGAAAATTAAGCCATAATTTTGAGTCCCAATCTTAATACTTACTAGATATCCATGCCATTTAGAAGCCATTGCAGTCAAATTGGCAAACGATGGCGGCATGGATCCTGATAGATAATTATGTGCAAGATCTAAGATCTGAAGCTCGCCAAGTTGCGCTAGATGTGGAGGGATGTTGGCAGAAAACATATTCAATCGCAGCTGAAGTATTACAAGATCTTTCAAGCTTTCTCCTATCCATGCTGGTAAATTCCCAGAAAATCTATTTTGAGCAAGATTAAGGAAATTCAAACCGTTGCACTGCTGCAAAGATTAAGGAAGTTCTCCAAAGAAACTGATATTGTTTGGGTGCAAGTTTTGAAGAATGTATAAAGAACCCGCTGAGTTAGGGCCTAGGAGTTTCCCCCATAAAGCTTATTGTTTGATAGATCAAGAATAGTCAGGGATGTCAACTCACGTATAGACGATGGGATGCTACCATTTATTAGATTATTTGCCAGCACAAGGCATAAAGGGAACTCACACATTCTAGAGCAAGACAGATATAATAAATTTTAGGTAATTACCCTTGGGTTTATGGTTCTGCTTCCCAGTGTATCTCTTTTTTGTACCTAATTAGGCAGGATGTGAGAAGAGGCATCCATCAGAAGGGATTAACAAGGGCTTATACTGCTTATCAGATTTGGTTATCCCGGAACCGGCTCGTGTTCACTGATGAGATTACTCCTACCCGCAATGTTGTCAGGACTGCCTTCTCTTTATCTGCTAGCCCTAGCCTCTAGGACTCCCCTACTACTTCGGCAGCATACCGGCGCATGGTCTTCATTTCTTAGGAGCCTCCATCTCTAGGGTTTGTCAAAATTAACTTGATAGGAGTGTTCGAGGTAGATGTGTTGGATCGGCTTTTGTGATTCATAGGTCGGATGGTGCGATGTTGGTGGCTGGAGGATTCAGCCTTCTTGATTCTTCGGTGCCTCTTGCTGAGCTGTATGCTACGTGGGCTAATATCTCCCGTGTCGTTCGCAGCCTGGGCGCACGCGTCTTATTATTGAAGGGGATTCTATTATTATTATCCACTGGCTTCGTCAGGATTCCAGCGACAACTTGCCCACCATCCCCTTGATTTGCGACATTCAATCTATACTTTAGGGCATTTTTAGCGCTCAGATTCGGCACATCTATAGGAAAGTCAACTTAGTGGCTGATTGGATTATCGCCAGGATGGCCTGCCACTCTGGTTCTTGAAGCTGAAAGCAGAGTGACCCTTGCCTCCTTGTTCTTTCCTAAATATTATTATGATATATCGGGTTTGACTCATCCTAAATTGGTATGATCACCCATTTGTACCAAAAAAAAAAAGGGAATTCACACTGAATTGATGACTTAATTCAAAGACACAACCTCTAGTACCATCATGAAAGTTGAAGCTACTCATTTTATTGATCTTTTTCAAATCGGTGTGGTTTGACACCAGTTTTACGTAATTAATGCGAAAAGTAAATTTTTATAAAAACAGTGTTAAAATAAAAAAGCTTCATTTCAAGTAGCATTTTTTATATCCATCGTAACAGTAAAAAAAGCATCATTTAAAATGATATTTTTAAAAGCACGCTTCTAAAAATATCATCATTTCTTCACACAGTGAAACTTTACATGGAAGTGAAAAGTAAAAAGGGCTTCTTAGCCATTTCCTTAAAAGCATCATTTCAAATGATATTTTTTTGGTATCACGATGAACGTAAAAAGCGCGATTTCAAGTAGCGCTTCTTAAAAGTGTCATTTCAAATGACATTTTTTTGTGCCATAATAGATGTAAAAAGCACCACTTAAAGTGGCATTTTTCACTTTAACACCACTTTTGCAAAAATTTTATCTTCCACACCAATCATGTAAAATCATTGTCGATTGACACCGGTTTCTAAGAGGACTCCATCTTATTGCATAGAGTTGGGCACTGGGCCATGTCGTGCCAGGCACAGCCTAGGCCTGGCATGGCCCAGGCCCTGCGGGCCGCGACCTTGCTCGGCACGCCCAAAAAAATTTTAGGCCCGACACAGCATGGCACAGCTGGGCCGTGCCTAGGGGGTTTGACCATCTTACCTTCCCTAACAGCCATATAACAGCTATATTGAAGGGTATTTTTGGAAAAAAAATTAGGACTTCTATAAATAGCCCATTCCTTCCTTATTCTTACCATACCAAACCAACTCTTCTCTCCTTCTCTACTACTACTATTTCTCTCTTCTAGCAAGCTCTAGCAGTTTAATTTTTAGTTTGCAAGTATTCTGGCAAGTGTTCTACAGCTCTAGCAAGTGTTCAAGTGCTACACAAGAGGAGGTTCTTATTGAGAAGTACAAGAATAAGGATGTCACTTCTTGTTGAGAGGCGATTGACGAGAGCACAAGAGGCAGCTCAATATCTCACAAATCTCGACTCCATGCCTCCACCTCTGATTCTCTTTTCAATTTCTTCTTATGGTTAGTTTTTATTACCTCTGATTCTCTTTTCAATTTCTTCTTGTGGTTAGTTTTTATTTTTTGGCATTCATTAATTAAAAATTTTAGATATGACATCTTATAACGAAAGTAATTTTGGCATCCATCATTTTCTAAGGGTGAGGAAACTAATCCGCAACCCCAACCTCAAACACAAATTCTCTCTAAAGCCAGTGTCAGTGAATGTCAAACCTCTTCTCGTAAGAGGACTAGTAATGTTGGAATGATTTCAATAGAATTATGGTTGATGGAGTCTACAAAGAAAAATATAGAAAATATGCAAAACTTTATAGTTGTAATAGTACTGGGGAACATGGCATTTAAAAAGACATATAGAGACTCATAGGATGCATGATTCCCATCAGCAAAGTACCCTTAATATACAAGAGGGATCACTTGTAGGTAATTTTGCATATAACTATGAAAATCAAAGAAAATTACTTGTAAGATGGATAGTTCAGGATGAATTACCTTTTAGTTTATGTGAATCTTATAATTTTGAACATTATGTTCAATTAGGCCTACAACCTGCTTATAAAAGAACTAGTAAGCATACATTTAGAAGAGTGGTTATGACAAACTTTTTAGCAATGAAACAAAGTCTTATTGAAACGCTTTCAAATTTAAATGCTAGAATTTCTTTAACTTCTGATATTTGATCGGCATATATAGGTAGTAATTATTTTATTGCTATTACTGCTCATTATAGTGATAATGATTGGTACTAAATAAACGAATTCTTGCTTTTCATGCTTTTAATTTTCGGATAACAAATTTCAAATACTATTTATCAAACTACATGCTCATATAATATTAATAATAAAATAATATTTATTACTTTTGATAATGCATCTAATAATAATGCTACTGTTGCATTATTATATGACTCTTTGCATCCCATTTTAAATGGACAATTATTTCATATTAGATATGCATGTCATATATTAAATCTTTCTATTCACGGACATAATTCAAAATAGTATTTCAAAAATTAGAAATGCAGTTTCTTTTATTCATGCTTTAAGAGCAAGACTTCAAGAATTTAAACAATTATGTGAAGATCATGGTAAATATTTTAAAAATTTAAACTTGATGTAATTACTCGTTGGAATAGTACCTATACTATGATACATGATGCATATCCATATAAGAACTTATTAAGTGCTTATATTAATGATTGTGGATTAGAATTTACATTGAGATTGAAATTAAGATAAAATTTTAGAAGATTTTTTTGTTACTTTTTATGATGCTACAAATGTTCTTTCTGTTATTTATTATCTAACTTCTTGTTTATTTTTACAAAAAGTATACGTAATTAGTGAAAAATTTAAAGAAAATAGAAATGATGATGTTTTAATGCCTATTATACATCATATAGAAATTAAATGGAATGAATATTGGAATAGGATATGTCCTTTGCATAACTTAGCTGTTGTTTTTGATCCTAGAGTTAAATTAAATGGCGTAAATATTTTAATTGATGAATATTGTGAAAACATGAATCAAAATCCTGAACCTACTAAAGATAAGGTAACACGACTTCTTAATGATATCTATATTTTATATGATAACAAAATTCATGGATCTAAAATACCTGCTCAAAGCTCTGCTTCTTCGAGATCTCGTTCGTCATCTATTTTTTCATTTATTAAAAGGCACACACATGCTTCATCATCTTCTTCATCTTTATCTTTAAGTAATGAATTAGAATTTTATTTACTAAACGATCTTCTTTCTGCATATGATGAAGATCAAATAGAGAGTGTAAATATATTAGCTTGGTGGAAGAATGTCAAAAATCAATATCCTGTTATATCTACCATTACACAGGATATTTTAGCTGTGCCGATGCCCATAGTAGCATCGGAATCCGCTTTCAGTGCAGGTCGACGTATTCTGGACGAAAAGAGAAGTAGGATGAGTTGAGAAACTATTAAGATGCTTCTCTACTTGAAAGATTAGTTGGATGCTGAGGCGAGGCTTCAAGATAAAGGTGGACATGACTTAACGAGCGAAGATGATAATGCCACAAATACTACTGATGAGTGAGTCATCTCTATTTTTTCTTCTTTCTTATTGTATTCTAGAGGTCAGGCATACGCCCCTCCCTTCATGTGCCATTTTGATTTTAAATTAATAAATTGATTGAGGTATGCCAAACACCCCACCATTAAGGTGACTTCATATTAATAAATTTTTTTATTTTTAATAATTTTTTAATTATTATATATATATATATATATATATTTAAAAAATTATCAAGCCCTTATGGGCCAGGCCCATGTGCTAGGCACGACACAGGCCATGTGGGCCTGAGCCGTGCCGTGCCGGCACGGGCCGGCACAGGCCCATCACGGGCCATGCCATGTCGGCACACTGGGTCGGCATGGGCCCATCATGGGCCATGTGTGCCGGTCCGGTGGGCAAATTTTTTGAGCCCGGCATGGCCCGGTTCGTGCTGGATCGTGCCAGGTATGGCCCGGTTCGTGCCGGCATGGCTTGATGCCCAACTTTATTATTGCATCAGGATTATATATATATATATATTGCCTAGAGAAGAGTTTCCTAATTCAAATTAATTTATTGAAATCAAGAAAATTGTTCAAATTTCAAAGGAGAAGATTGTTAACAAGTGTGAAATCCTAAATGGATGCCTGCTGGGACGCAACCATGCATGTTTGTCACTTTTAGCAAACCGGGGATTAAAAATTTAAAACGTGCCGTCAAGTAATTTTGCAAAGAAAACTGAAATATATAAATCTATAATAATATTGATGGATTTGATGCGGTTCTCCTTGCCAAATGTAAAGGCCAGCAACCACAAAAGGACAGCGCATTGCGGATATCGCCACGCCCCACTTCTGGGGACCAACCGCTACCAGCGGAAAATAATTAAATGTAAACTTCCTCGCGACTTTAAATCGCACCCAATCAAAGGAGAGAAAACGAACTCCCTCCAACTACCAACCGTCGCCTTCTTTGCCTGTTTAAAATCACAACCCCTTCCTTCCCTCTCTTTCCATCCAGAGTCTTTAAACGAAAAAGAGAAGAAACCAAAAGGCTCTGCACTGGTGATCAAAGGCTCTTCGTCGCTGGCGGGGGCGGCTTTCCAAGCAATCGGAAAGCCAACCACTCGTCGTTCTCAAAACTCTTTTCCTCTAGAATTCCAAAATCACTCTCAAGAGAGAGAACGTACAGTTTGATCGCGACGCGGAACCTTCGTCAGATTGGAGGCATTTGTTGTTATTATTTTCTCCAGTTCTTCCGTTCATAAGAGGAGCCTCTCTCTTTGTTTTCGGCTTGTGGGATATCTGGACTCCCTGCTTTATCTTCAAATAGTCTCTGTCTCTCTTTCTTAGAGAAACAAATCAAGTTCATACCTATATATCATCGTATCTGCATGTATTTGGAAAGACCATCAATCCTG
The DNA here is from genome assembly GCA_900491605.1 of Calamus simplicifolius. Classification (NCBI taxonomy): domain Eukaryota; kingdom Viridiplantae; phylum Streptophyta; class Magnoliopsida; order Arecales; family Arecaceae; genus Calamus; species Calamus simplicifolius. Next base: position 191,658 of record UESW01001755.1, on the reverse strand, counting down.
TTTCTTGGGTTGGATATCCAACCCGGTATTACTTACCATGTATATCTCTCTCTTCTCTAGCGGGCCGGTTTGGTCCGGGCCCAACAAGTCTCGGGTTATCCATGAGTCAAAGTTCTCCCAATCCCTAAGCCTACGTGAGCTAACTCGGCAAGGGATGCAACGAACATATTCGTCATTCACCTCGCCAATTGCCAATCACTGGAACTAAGGGGAAATGGAATACAATCGGGGCAATGGCATCCCAAGTCTGGTGTGCCAGTTCTTCAGCCATAGCAACAGTCCACTTTTCTGATTCCAAACAAGCCTTCAGTATAGGTAGACCTGAATACCCATATCAAAGAGCAGGCGAGCTTCTCTCGTCGTCACCTCATCTAGTTCCTCAACCAATCCGCCATGGGGGCTGCCTCCAAATCTCTGAAGAATGTAGGCAGGTTCGCACCATTTCTCGAGAGCCTAGGATTCGCCGATACATTGTCTCGGAAGCCTCGGCAAGCATGCCAGCAGAGAGCATCGTCGCGGAAATCAGAGAAGGCAGGAATGCCATCCACGAGCAAGGCAATTCATTATCCTGTTTTCACATGGAACAAGTTATCATGGGGTTGGATATCCAACCCGGTGAGTAAAGTTCAAATAAATGGCTCCAACCGTCTTGAATTCTCACTGGATAAGGGGAAAGCAATCGGGAATGGATCCTTTGGCATTGTCAACTTGGCCATGAACAATCAACAGGCGAGCTTTTCGTCGTCAAGTCCTCACCATCCGCCATGGGGGTGCAAACTCTGAAGAATGAGGCCGACATTCTCGAGAGCCTGGATTCGCCGTACATTGTCCGAAGCCTCGGGCATGAAGTCGTCGCAGAGAAGGCAGGAAGCCAAGAAGAATTCAACCTGTTCATGGAGTTCATGGCTGGGGGAAGTTTGTTGGATATCGTTGGGAAGTTTGGTGGAGCATTGGATGAGTCGGTGATCAGATCCTACACCAGAGAAATTCTCAAAGGGATTGCGTACCTTCACAGAAACAATATCGTCCATTGTGATATCAAGTGTAAGAATGTGCTCTTGGGGTCATCTGGCAATATCAAGTTGGCTGACTTTGGGTGTGCAAGAAGACTGGGAGGATCTTCGAAGAATTCATCACAATTCTTGGGCGGGACTCCGTTGTGGATGGCACCAGAGGTGTTGAGGAATGAAGCGGTTGGATTTTCGTCAGATATATGGTCTCTGGGATGCACTGTGATTGAGATGGCCACTGGAAGGCCTCCATGGGCAGAAGAGGCATCAAACCCAGTGGCTGCAGTATATAAGATTGCATGCTGTGATGATCTTCCAAGGCTCCCATTCGGCTTCTCTCCAGAGGGGCTCGATTTCCTTGGCAAATGCCTGCAGAAGGACCCAAAGAAGAGGTGGAATATTGAGCAGTTGCTCCACCATCCATTTATCGCTGGAAGTTCGAATCAAATGTGTTGTTCGAAGGAGGCATCACCAACAAGTGTGCTACCGACCGAGGAAGAGATCTCGACACGGATACCATTCTCGATGCGGTCTGGGATGCTACAGAAGCTAAGAAGGGCGTACAGCAAAGAGATTGAGGTACAAGCAACAGAAGGGTGGATTGAGGTTAGATCAGGATGAAAGTTTTTGAAAGGTATAGACGTTAGCAACTTGTAACAAGAGACAGGGATCTGGATGTACATCTCAGCCGATAGGAAGAATTTCGTTCCCACTAGCTATTTTGCTCTCCTCTTCTATTTTTCCTCTATTTGTGGATTTAATTTGCTTGCAATCCAAGTATAAATAATTGTAAATTTACTTGTAATAGAGTGGTCATGACATCTTTGCATCCCATAACAAAATTTTGCAGCACGAGTGTTAATTTCCTTTTAGTTCGCAGTAAATCAATGAGTATGAATGCTACGAACCATTATTTGTGCTAACAGTTATCATCGGATGATTGCATCAATAGGTAACAATTAAAAATCGATACTGCTGTAGCAATAATATTATTTGCGTTATAAGGTGTCATCCACATGTTTATTTATCAGAAGATTTTTTTTTTTTTTTTTTTTGGTAATCTTTACTTTTCTTTTTCCTCAAGAAAGATAGCCTCTCATTCTTCAAAGATCATTAATATCCATTTAGTTTTTCCAGGCATATGCTTTTTTTTTCTTTTTCTCTCTTCCATCAACCTTAACCTCCCCAAAACTAAAAAATGAATGGTAAAATTTTCTCTTCAGTCCTTATCTATAAAGTCTACAACAGACCACAAGCTTAATTTTACCAAAAAATAAAAAAAAAGACAAAAACCTTAATCTTTGTATCTATGTTCATTCACTTTATATCTTTCATGCATACTGATAAATCGTCTTTCCTCTTCCATGACCAACATCAGTGATATCTAAGGTACTGTTCACGAGGTCTTTGTGTTTGCAACATGCAACCTTACCAAACGGCCCATAGTATTATGGTTTTCATAACAAGGAGGAGGTAAAGTTAGTGAAATCATAATCTAAAATAATGGCCATCATGAAACAGGAACAATCCTGAGCTTCCCTCGTCCATCCAATCATCTAAAACAAATAACTCTGTTCTGAATTGAAATACGTAGTTCAAAACACAGTGATGTAACCAAACAGGACATAATCTTGCCAATGTCACCATTGTTTCTGGTGCCAATGGCTAAAAGTGACCATTGTACTACCTTTCCTTTACGTTGAAAAGATTCAGTCAAAGGCTTGAGTGGTTTTTTTCCTTGATCTAGAAGTACAGGGAAACTAGAGGTGGATTGGAAGTTAACGTGAGGTATCTCCTGCTCTCAAGGTCTACTGATATTTTCTATTTTAGTTTCTGTCACAGTCCACTGGACACTCAACAAACTTTTGCTGATTGTGATATCTGGATAAGGCCCATGATCTTGAAGCATTAAGAATGCTGGGGTTAGGAAATAGATTAACACTTTCCTGAAGTAAATCATCGTTTAAGTGACTTTAGAAGAATCCTTAATAGTCATACCTGAGATTACATCCAAATCTTGGTCTGCATTTTCTTCAGCTTTACAGCATAATACCACGGACAAACATGCAAAGAGACACTAAAGTGTGTGGGACATAAGGGATGTTTTTTTTTTTTTTTGTTACAAGCGAGCGATCACACCACTCTGGCGCGAGTCAAGCCCGAAAGGTCAAAATACATAATTTGCTGTAAAATAACGGGACAGGGGTCACTAGGATGCCGTTCCCACTTACCAAATGGCAGGCTACAAAAGAAGCGACCCAATCAGCAGCAGCATTGACTTCCCTGAAGACATGACGAACCAATGACACAGAGGTGGTCTGAAGGGAAGCCCGAATATCACATATCAGGGGATTAAGGGGGGAGTTAGGGTCATCATCCCGACGGATCCAAGGATATAAGGGATGTTTGATATGCAATAATTTTGCCAGTATATCTATATCACTCAGATTAGATGAATAAATTACAATGCATTCAACCAATATTGATACATGAGGCATAGATCGGTGATTCTCTTTCATAGTACTTGCTTCTCAGTAAGTTCTTGATCAGTTATCCTACCTATCTTGGATGTTTTAAATTGTGGTTAAGAGTTATTAGGCACTCCAACTTGATTCCCAATTTTCTTATAAACTCCATAATTTCAAATCCAATGAATCAGCTGATGACAAGGAATCTTTTATCTCATTTTGGAACTAACAACATTGGTTCAGAATTTGGTTAAAGATGAGAAAGTACAGAACACATTGTTTTTAACATCAACTTTTGCAGGATTTTATGGCAAAAGCTCTGGTGGGATTATTTTCCAGTATCATCTTGGCATGAGGGCATTTGATGATGCTTTCACCTTTGGCACCAAGCAAGCAGACGCTGTGAGCAGTTGGCAGAAATTGCCCACAGGAATAGGTAAAGATGAAGGTAATGGGCCCTCCAACTCAACCTAGCAGAGGCAAGGAAAGTCTCTTACACCTTAAGGAAGTTACCTCAGGGCAGCCTCCCCAGCCAAGGACCTCTATTTCTTGATACAACTAGAATACAAGAATCCTCTTCAGAAGAATTAATATGTCCATGTTGGGTGAAAGGGTAAAATCAGGCCTTGGGAAAATCATTAAGTGGAAAAAGACAATTAGTAGAGTAACAGCCGTAGCACAAATTAAGTCAATCAACCTATTATGGACAATGACTGGGAAAAATTAATTGCATTATATTAGATTGCATCAAAAAGATGCAAGTAACGTACAAGGCAAGTGTATACTGTCTAAATTACATTGTGTATTAGGGGGCTATCCATTTGCTTGCAACTTCTTGCAAAGAGTTGTGCTCCTACTCAATATCCTTCACAGCATCCTGCATCACAATACATAAATATATAAATAAGAGAAAAACAAGAATGTACGCAATTTGTAATTCTCAGGAAGCATAAATTAAATACTCAAAACATTTCAACTAAATCCTAAAACTCTGGAGTCATATAGTGAAATTCCCTGTAAGCCAAGCTTTAATCCAATTTGCTTGCTAAATTACATGCACAGCATATAATATCATATATGGTTCTACTAATCCAGCATTTGTTTTCCCTTTCACCAGAACTCTTCACTTTCTTGAATTACAAATTGGCATTTCCATGTACAGCAATTAGTCCATAAAACAGGACTGAGTGTAGTCATTACCTTTGCAAGGCGAGTTACATAAGCTGCAGCAATGGCTGTAAATAACAAGCCTAGTCCAAGAGTCACTAATTGGCCATTTCCTCCTGGTAAGCCTACATCTGACTCTTCTTGCTGCAACAATAAGGGAAACAAAGTCATGGTCAACAAGCCCTTGTATCAGTTAAAGTTCTGAAGACTAGAAAAATAGCATCCATTAAGTGGTAACGAATGTTAAATGGAACTGAGTTTTGAGCCTTCAGATGGCTCGATTACCTCATCAGAATAACTGATATAGCATATCCTTTGCATCATGGCAACATTTGTATAATCGTAGCTTAACTGATAATTAAATAATTGAAGACCATACTGTTCACTTATGCAATTAGAGCTGATGTTCTCTCAAAAAACAGGCATGCATCATATAATCCCCAGTCAAATTGATTAGCATTCAGAATTGTGTCAGCTGTGAAGCTGGATAACCAACTACTTCACCAGAACATTAGAAGATCATGACCACGTGCAAGGACTATAGTAGTAGGAAAACCAGCAGAAAACAGATCAACAACACAGGAAAATAGCATGGTTGCATTAATAGAAAAGAATGGTGGCTGACACATCTGCCAGAAAAAGGCGATAGCAAAGCAACTTACAACTTAATCAAAATGCTAATTTCATATATTACCAAAGCAAACATAATTTTACCTAACAGGCATGAAAGCCTATAAAAAACTTACAATGATGGCTCGCCCAAATGCTCCTGCACTTACATAAGCCCATGTACCTGGAAGCATTCCCAACCAACTGCATACCAAGTCATGATTAATACCTCAGCTATTGAGAGAAATCAAAAACTCTTGAAGTATGAGGGGAAATCAAAATTCCTGATTCCTAGCATTTTAACAACAAAAAGTTTCACAATGGCATAATATATAGAAGGCAATAATAAACTAATGTAAATTAAATGAAAGAGCAACAACCAGCATTTTTTAACCTTAGTATATGCTACGATGATTGATTTAATATTCCTCCTCATACTTCCATTTGGGTATAAACTCACAAGATAGGTATGAATGTATGATTCAATTACACCAACTAGGTGAATTAATGGCACATATGTATAGCTTTTATAAAGTGTGTGCACATTCAGATGCCATGTTTCACCTTTTACTCTCCATGTTTAGTTAAAAATTTGAACCTTCTACTTTCCAGAAGAAATTTGTAAGAGGCCTGACATATTTCATTTTCCAGTTTGTATCTCCTTCAGCAAAAGAGTATACAACTTGAACAATTAATTGTAGATTAGAATATTCTTGCCTAATGACATATTTAAATATCACCATCCTCCTTAGATTAACATCAATTATACAAGGCCTTGTTTCCTTCTTGTTATCATTAAGTTTTTCTATGGCTGCCACATTGTTTTTTTTTCTGTTTTATGCAAGAAAACTACCACAGAAAGAAGGTGTGGTCTGGGATGGGGTCAGGAAGGGAAATACTGTAGGTTCTGCACATCTATCAACACACATTATATTGTTCTTTTTTTTTTCCTCCCTGCCATACCTTAAACATTCCAGAATCTTTTGTTCCCTCGTATGTTCTCTCTCATCCATCAACGCATATTATATTGCTATGTTTTTTCCCATCCTGCCAAAAACATTCCAGCATCTTTTGTTTCCTCATATGTTCTCTCTCTTCAAATTCTTTTTTCATGCTCCAATTGTTTCCCCAACTTGTCGTGTGAGTTTGAATTTCAGTACCTAACATTTTCTTTCGCCTCAAGGGCTGATAAAACATAGAAACAATCAGTAGTAAGTATGATTGCAACAATGAAAACTATCAACTGACCTGCCTAACACGTAAGGCACAAACTTCACTGATGTCAAACCATATAGATAGTTTCCCAGAGAAAATGGGAGCAAAGGACTTAAGCGTAGGAGTGTAACAACTCTGAAGCCATTCTCTCCAATTGCCTTATCGATTGCCAAAAACTTTTTGTTTCCTTCAACCAATTTGAGAATACGTTCCCGGCAAAATATCTAGCAATAAGAAAGGCCACAGCTGCAGCCACCTACCAAAGTCAAAAAAATAGAAGTGAAAATCTGCAGCTAATCACTTTTAATATCATTTGAGCCGCCATGAAAGTCATTTTCAAAAGCAACTTACTGTCCCACTCATTGAAACAATGATGGTCCCTGTGACACTTCCAAATAGAAGTCCCGCTGACATAGTTAATGGGATTGCTGGAATTGCAAGAATCTAGAATGGGACAAGCAGATCGCAGTTAGCACTAGCATGCATAGGATGATAAGGAATAGATAAAGAAAAACTTGTGATACCCCCTCTCTCTGTTATCTGCTTCCACAAATGCTAAAGAAAGTTGCATAGCAATGCAGTGAAGCAGAATGATATAAATTTAAACATTTTTTAATTACGAGAAATACAATAGACAAAGACTTATTTTCTGTGCAAGGATTGCAAAATACATGGAGAAGATAAGAGATGGGAACACACATTAGTTTTTTTATGAAAAAGAAGAAGAACAATTAGTAGTTGCAGCCTTCTCTGCACCCAAACCTAATCCATTAAAATCCTACCTCCACAATACTTCCATCATTGCATCATCTTTATTAGCTCCTCGATGATTTGTCAAGCCATGAAATGTTAGCTGGAAGCAACACAATTTAGCCTCTGGCAGTACAAATTGGGTTATGCAAAATTTAATTTGTCTAACAACTCAGATGGATAAAATGAAGCCAATGGGAGGAAAAAGTGATAATCTACCTGTTTGAATTTCCTAGGTTCCAAGGAAACAGGCATAATCTGTCATTAACTAGCTCCACTTGATTTTAATCCCTGCTTATAAAATGGGCCCAATTTGCTAAAAGTAATAATAACCATAACTGACAATCTTTAGCTCATTTACTTATGATTGGCTTTGTGGATTCATTAGATAAAATGGAACTCAATTTCCATGAAGACACCAGATATTGGTATTTAAGATTCAATGACGCATCAAAAATATGCATCTTGTCAACATAGAGTGGTCAAAGAAAATTTAGTGAAAAGACAACCGAAAAAGGTAAACTAAGTGACATGTGAATAGATGCCTAACTAGTTGTTTTAAATACGCTAAGCATCTGTTATGCACTACATTCATTGAATAATTATGGAATTTCATAAGCATTAATAGGTTTTCAAAATCAAAGAGCAGGGTTCTTTAGATTCAAAACATCATTTAGATTTTTTTAAGCATGAAGCTAAGCATGCGTTGGTATGCCCAATGCCACCAGTACCTAATTCCATGGTTGTGCCCATGACTAACCTATCTATGAAATAAAATAAGATAGATGAGAACCTAAAATAATCTGGATGTTTATCTCTCTCCCTCTTTATCTTCACCTATCTTATGTCTTTTGCGGGATCAACACCATAGTTAAAGTGGACTGACCACACCCTTATAAGATTAGTGAGTGATCCACCTTAGTGTGGACACTACTATAAGGGAAAACTCAAGAAAAAGATCGGACAACAGAGAGAGAAGAGAGGAGTGATCAAGAAGGCTTACTGGCAAATCTCATAGGGCTTTGGCAGACCCAAGAGCTTCCTTCAAGCACCAAAGGTCCTGAATTCCATCCTTTTCTGAAATTCTTTATGATATTTAATCTGACTTCCTCATGACACCAATCAGCCCCTTTTTTTGCTGATGGTTATTGAAAATGATTGACCCTTCTTTTGCTGTGCGTACTCAGAGATCCATCATGGCATCATAGTTATAATATCAAGATACTTTTCTCTAATATGAAAGCTAACATTTTTTATAGCCTGAGAACTAAAGTTGTGCATAGCATGCCCAAATTTGACAGCCCAAATACATGATTAGATAAGATAACCGTGATTACTGCGTCTCCTAGCATAAAATCTGGTATGTGATGAAGGATATGAACATGGATTCCATGATCAATTTAAACTATGCAAGTCTAATTTTGTTCGCATCATGGTGGAAAATGACCATAGCTGGCACTAAAATATCTGCAGGGCCTCAGTTGATGAAAAAATAAATGCTAAACAATGCATATGTTTAGCAAAAGGCAGCATTCATAGCATATTCTTGCTAAATCAACTGAAGGGATGTCAATGCAACAAGTTGGACTAGTCCACCGAAAGCCAAGTCAACTGAAGGGCTAGTACATTTTGGAAACAAAAGAGAAAAAGAAAAAGGTAGAAAATATAATGTGAACCTAGTTGCACCATGCGATTTGTAGGCCTGCCTAAGCAAATTCTACAAGGCATTTGACATCACCTCTCTGGAACTTCTGATCTAAAGGTTTCACAGTTAGTCTGAATTAGTGGTATTTTAATTAATAAAATTTTGATAATAAGAGTTTACATGCTGTTAAATCTTACCTCAAGTCCAGCATAAACAAGCACAAACAAAGCATATCCAGCAGGACCATAACCTGATCGTAAAAAAGCATAAAAAAAGTTCCAGCCTTAGAACCAGCACAATATCATTCACTACAATGCAAAGTTGAATAGATAACATATCCAACTAAAAACATCTTACTCCTTGCTTCACAGTATGATGCTGTGATAATCTATTACACCAAATAGAAGCATGTTACGCAATAACGTAAATCCAGATACTGTCATGAGCAAGGTTCGTTGTCTCAGGATTGGGAATTGGACTCAATCCCGCTACCATATTGGTATAATATAAGTACAACATATGGAGACTAAGTACACACCAGTACCAAGTCTTATATCCGTTACGGGATGGTACACACGGCATGCCATGCTCATAAGATCACCATTTTATAACTAATGGGTTATATAATCAAGTTCTTGATTATTTGAAGAGATTTTTGGATGAGTTTTCATTCCAAAAAAATCATTTAAAGGCACTGCACCACCCTACCCTCGAAATAGACCCGCATAAAAATCCGAAATTTAAAAATTAATTCATGACAAAGCTACCCAACATCCACCAGAATAACCTGCAAGGCCTCAAATCTCCAAATTTGACCGCAATACCACAAAATTCGATCAAAATTACAGAAGGAAGGGGAAAAAAAAAATCAATAGAAAATTCGGGAGAGAGATGAAGGAAGTACCTTCAAGGAAACCCGAGAACTGGGTGAGAAAGGCATTGATCTGGTCCTTATAGACGTATCCCACGGTCCCGAAACCCCCGATTACTCCAACCAGCAGCAGCCCCGCGACAAGCGTGCCCTTCACGGCGGTCTCTCCCCCTAACTCCCCCTCCCCGTCCTCGGAGACGGACCCATCGTCCCTCCCCTTGCGGTTGTCGAACTTGAGGTTCTGGGGGACGTTGGAGGCTTTGCGGAGGGTGGCCTTCTTCGTCTCCCGGAGGGAGGAGAGGGGCCGGAAGGGGTGGGATCGGCGGGGGCGGAGGCTAGAGAGGGAGGAGAAGGAAGAAGGGGAGGAGGAGAATGAGTGGTTGGGGATAGAAGAGGGGAGGCAGGGGAGAGGGAGGAGAGGCATGGCCTCGTGGACTGCATTATAATTGGATATGGTGGGAGCTCATAGGCTTGGACTGAGTGTAGGAAAGAGCTGAGAGAGAGAGAGAGAGAGAGAGAGGGAGGTAGCGGAAGAGGAAGAGGAGGGAAAGATGGATTGGCGCTGGATGAGCCAGGTGATGTGAAGCAGCTGGAGATCACGGTTTGTCCAAGTGGCATCATCTTGATCAGTATGTCGATGTTTTATGTTGCAAGGGTGAGAGGCTGCAGCTGACCCCTTTCTTTCTTTCTTTCTTATTATTATTATTATTATTATTATTTAAAAAAAAAAAAAAAGACCAAGATAGCTTTCAAAAATTGAGTTTAGATTCGGACCACCAAATTCTACGGTCCCACTATTTTCTTCGAATTTTTTTTATTAATTATATTGGTTTTGTGGCTTTCTAATCTATGATTGACTGCACTAGAGGTCCCTTCTTTCTACACCACATGCAATAGTGGTGAGAAGGGCCATCGAAGTCGAAGTACACCTTGACCATCCGAGAATCTGCGAGAACCCATGTAAAGGACAAGATTGCTGTGGAGGAGAGCACTTGGCCACAGAATCCATAGTGCTTCATAGGACAAACAGGGGGGTTGAATGGTGAGGCTGAAGTAGGTGCCACGCCTTTTAAATTAGTTTTACAGTACCCCAAATATTAGTTTTACTCGTGATGTTATCCGGTTATCTTGACCCAACGTTTTTGAGCATCAACGAATATGCCAAAAAAAAATAAAAGCTTTACCTTCGTGCCAAAATCTGAAAAAAAAAAAAAAGTCTTAAGGGCTGGATACTTCGATAGAGAATCCTTAGGGTTTTCAAGCTCTTTGAGTGTATTAGTGTCTATTGTTGGGTAATGGACCAAAATAGGTCATGAAAACCCTAATGGGCCTTGAAAGCCCATTAACCCCTTATGTATGTGAATGAGAAATTGCGGGGACATTTAGTCCCACATCGAAAAGAACAAGGAAGGAAGGTTCACTTATATGGAAACCTCCTCCTTAAGCCTGCGCGCACGCGCACGCGCACGCGCGTGTGCAATGGGCGCTTTGTAGGCGCACTTTGCACTTCGCACGTACGCATCGTCGCGAGGAGCTTGAGGGGCTTTAATCTTTTTGATGATGAAGATCAGACGGTTGATCAGGATTGAGATGAGGGGCTGAGATCAAACGATGACTTGGATTGATCACAACCATTGGTGATCGCTGATCAGGATTGATCATGGTTGATGATTTGACCGTTGGAAGGTTGACCAGTCAACTGGTCAAGGTTGACCAGTCAACGGTTGACCATCAGGACCGTTGATAAGGTGTCCCTTCGATCAAATGATAAGTCAATCAAACCGTATGATAAGGCGTCCCTTCAATCAAACGGTTTTAGATAAGTCATGTCAAAAGACTTATCTGATAACGTCAGATCACAATTATGAAAAGACTTATCTGATAACGTGATCATCAGATCACAATTATGAAAGGGCTTATCTGATCTTCATCTTCAGATCAGCCTTGAAAAGGCTTATCTGATAACATGATCTGAAAATCACGAAGTGAATGGGCTTATCGATCAAAGAATTCGAATTAATTTAATTCGTAAGGTTGCTTCCAAGGGGCATAAGGTTGCTTCCAAAGGGCATAAGGTGCTTCCAAAGGGCATCTAAAAAACTATAAATAGGACTCCCTCTCATTCCATCATCCAATTATCCATTCCGAATTGAATCTTCAATTCAGTTCTTCCTCTCTCTTAGGCATTTGCATACTTTCCTAAGGATAGTATAGCAATAGTGCATTGAAAAGAGAGTTGCATTCTTGGTTCGATTATTTGGTGAATTGTAGTGCTGCTTTCATCAAAAAGAGACTGTTGTATCCTGGGAGACAATCGTCATACTGACCGTGAGCACCATTGCGGGACGAAATTGTCTTAAGGACATAGAGTATAACTCTAGGATTCAAGTAGGTAGCCACCATCTGCCACACTATACCCACCAACAATCTTAAGACAATTTCCGTCCTCCAGAAGTGCTGCTGCAGATGGCTACCATGCATACATCCGTTCAAGCCGAGAAGCCGGAGAAGTTTACCGGCACTGACTTCAAGAGGTGGCAACAGAAGATGCTGTTCTACCTCACAACTCTGAATCTAGTCAGAGTATTGAATGAAAATCCGCCTGTCCTGAAGGAAGGGGAGACCGACAAGCAAGTCATTGCTGCGGTGGAGGCATGGAAGCACTCAGACTTCCTTTGCAAGAATTATATACTCAATGGTCTGGACAATACCCTGTACAATGTGTACAGTAGTATTGCTACTGCCAAGGAGTTATGGGCATCCCTAGATAAAAAGTACAAAATAGAGGATGCTGGACACAAGAAATTTGTGGTTGGAAGGTTCCTAGACTACAAAATGGTCGACCACAAAACAGTTATGGAGCAAGTTCAAGAGCTCCAGATCATCCTGCATGAGATACATGCAGAGAGAATGTCTCTTAGCGAGTCATTTCAGGTAGCAGCTATCATAGAGAAGCTACCACCATTATGGAAGGAGATGGGACTTGAAGACCTAATTGTCCGCTTAAGGATCGAGGAGGACAATAAGAGCCAAGAAAAGAAGGCAGGAGGACAACCTGCTGAGCCAAGGGCCAACCTCATAGAAGGGAAGAAGAAACGCAAGTTTCAGGCGAAGGCTTTAAACAGAAGAAGGGCAATCCAAAGAAATATAAATTCAAGGGAAAGTGCTTTGTTTGTGGTAAGCAAGGACACAAATCCAAGGACTGCCGTTTCAAGGATAAAGAAAAGAAAGAGGTCAACATGACTGAATCCCTATCCAAAGAGATATCCGAGATGATGCTGTCAGCTGTTGTATTTGAAGCAAACATGGTTGACAAAGCAAATGAGTGGTACATAGACACTGGAGCTACCAGACATGTCTGCTCTGATAAGAGTATGTTCTCATCATATACTCCTATCAATGGCAGAAATCTGTTCATGGGTAACTCCGCGACATCCAAGATAGAAGGAATTGGCCGCATTGTTATGAAAATGACATCTGGCAAGGAGCTTCTACTGAATGATGTGCTACATGTCCCTGACATCCGGAAGAATCTCATATCAGGCTCCCTCCTAAGCAAACATGGCTTTAGGATGGTCTTTGAGTCTGATAAATTTGTACTCACTAAGGGGGGTATATTTATTGGAAGGGGTTACTTGAATAATGGTTTATTCAAGGTCAATGTAATGACTGTACACAGAAACCTTGAAATGAATAAAGCATCTTCTTCTGCTTATATGATTGACTCTTCTTGTCTATGGCATGATAGATTAGGACATGCGAATTTTAATTCATTACGAAAATTAATGAAATTAGAATTATTACCTAATCATGAAATCGATCCACATTACAAGTGTGAAGTGTGTGTTGAAGCTAAGTTAGCAAAAACATCATTTCCATCAGTTGAAAGAAATACTGAACCTCTTGACTTAATTCACACTGATCTATGTGATTTAAAGTCAATTCAAACTAGAGGAGGTAAAAAGTATTTTATAATATTTATAGATGATTCAACAAGATACTGCTAGTGTATCTACTAAGTCTAAGGATGAGGCTTTAGAAGTGTTTAAATGTTATAAGAATGAAGTTGAAAATCAACTTGGAAAAAGGATTAAGGCCATAAGGAGTGATAGAGGTGGTGAATACGATGCACCTTTTGACAAATTCTGTCAGAGCATGGCATTATTCATCAAACTACTGCTCCTTACTCACCTCAATCTAATGGAATTGCGGAACGTAAAAACCGCACATTAAAAGAAATGATGAATGCTATGTTAATAAATTCTGGTACACCGCAGAATTTATGGGGAGAAGCAATTCTCTCAGCAAATCATATTCCAAACAAGATACCTCTTAAGAAGAAGGATGTTACACCATATGAGTTATGGAAAGGAAAGAAGCCTTCTTATAATTACTTAAGAGTGTGGGGGTGTCTAGCTAAAGTAACTATTCCGGACCCCAAAAAGGTCAAAATAGAACCTAAAACTGTTGATTGTATATTTATCGGCTATGCACATAATAGTAGTGCATATCGCTTTCTAGTACATAAATCAGATATCTGATATACAGATAAATACAATCATGGAATCAAGGAATGCAACATTCTTTGAAGATATATTTCCAAGCAAAGGAAATTAGAAATAAGTTCAAATAAAAGAACTTATGATAATACTGCTAGTAGTAGTCATCAGGATGAATATCCTGAAGATGAACCTAGACGCAGTAAGAGACCAAGAATAGCAAAGTCTTTTGGTCCTGATTATGTAACTTATATGTTACAAGATGAACCTCAGACATTTAAAGAGGCAATGTCTAATCCAGAAGCACCATTTTGGAAAGAAGCTGTCAATAATGAAATTGAGTCCATCATGCATAATCATACATGGGAGTTGGTAGACCTACCATCTGGTATGAAACCTTTAGGGTGCAAATGGATTTTAAGAAAAAGCTAAAGGCTGATGGATCAATTGACAAGTATAAAGCCAGATTAGTGGCTAAGGGCTTCAAACAGAAAGAAGGTATAGACTTCTTTGATACCTATTCACCAGTAAGTAGAATAACATCTATAAGAATGTTAATCGCTTTTGCAGCCATTAACAATCTTGAAATTCATCAAATGGATGTTAAAACTGCTTTTCTGAATGGTGAATTAGATGAAGAAATATATATGGAACAACCTGAGGGATTTATTGTTCCAGGAAAAGAAAAGAAGGTGTGTAGACTTGTTAAATCCTTATATGGATTAAAACAAGCACCTAAACAATGGCATATAAAATTTGATAATGTTATGTTATCAAATGGATTCAAAATAAATGAATGTGACAAATGTATATATGCCAAAACCCTGTCTGAAGGGTATGTGATAATCTGCTTATGTAGATGACCTGTTAATCATTGGTAGTAATACTGAAATGATTAAACAGACTAAGAAAATGTTGATCAAACATTTTGATATGAAAAATATGGGTATTGCAGATGTTATACTAGGGATTCGAATCACTAGAACATCTGAGGAAATAATATTATCTCAATCTCATTATATTGAGAAAATATTAAATAAGTATAAAAAGTATGATACTAGCCCGGTGAAAACACCTGTAGATGTTAATCTACATTTGGCTAAGTATACTGGAGAACCCATATCTCAATTGGAATACTCACGTATAATTGGCAGTTTAATGTATGTCATGAATTGTACTCGTCCTGACATAGCATATGCTGTCAATAAGTTGAGTAGATTTACAAGTAATCCAGGTCCAAATCATTGGACAGCTCTAATAAGGGTATTAAGATATCTGCGATATACCCTAAGTTATGGATTACATTATTCAAGATATCCAGCTGTATTAGAAGGATACAGTGATGCTAATTGGATATCTAACACAGAAGATACAAAATCCACAAGTGGATATGTATTCACCTTAGGAGGAGGTGCTGTGTCATGGAAATCTTCTAAGCAAACATGTATAGCTCGATCCACTATGGAATCTGAGTTTATTGCCTTAGAAAAGGCAGCTGAAGAAGCAGAATGGCTTCGAAACCTTTTAGAAGATATTCCATGTTGGCCAAAGCCTGTGTCTGCAATATGCATACATTGTGATAGTCAATCGGCAATATACAGAGCACAGAATAAGATATATAATGGTAAGTCTAGACATATACGTCGCAGACATAATACCATTAAGCAGTTACTTGAAATTGGTGTAATTTCTATTGACTATGTTCAGTCAAAGAAAAACCTAGCGGATCCATTAACAAAGGGGTTACCAAGAGATCAAGTAAACTGTTTATCGAGGGGAATGGGTTTAAAACCTATAACTGAAAAATCTTTATAGTGGATACCCAACCTAGCTGACTGGAGATCCCAAGATCTAGGTTCAAAAGGGACAACTAAATTATGAAGAGACTTGATAGCACTAAGGATGTACAATCCTACTCATTCCTATGATAATTGGTGCTACCTGCTAAAAGTACTAGGATAAGCATGCTTTTAATGATTCTTATGACATGAACATCATGTGGGGTATAGCAGGATACTCTTAATAAGAATCACCTATGTGAGTGTGAACTGGGCCAATTCTATGAGAATTTTAAGGTTTAATTCTCTGAAGCACTCATGAGACCAGGAGTTGTTCGGGGCCAAAATGAACACAACCATGAGAACCAAAAGAATGCTCGGGAAGAAGTTGCGTGATTATTATTGTCTTAGTTTACACAAAACGCTGAAAGGTTCAAGACATCGCGTTCACCTTTTAGCAAGTAAACTCGATAACAACTCACTAAGGAAGGTTCAAAGCCACAAGCTACCTATCCCGATACAACTTCATCCCATTATACTCTCTTTAGTGTGTCTGCATATTCATTTGCATTAAAATCCTTTTATGTGGGGGTTGCCTTGCCAATCTTGCTAATCTTTGATCTAAGTCCAATTTCCATTCATGTGGGGGATTATTGGGTAATGGGCCAAAATAGGTCATGAAAACCCTAATGGGCCTTGAAAGCCCATTAACCCCTTATGTATGTGAATGAGAAATTGCGGGGACATTTAGTCCCACATCGAAAAGAACAAGGAAGGAAGGTTTACTTATATGGAAACCTCCTCCTTAAGCCTGTGTTCCTTCGGCTCACCATAGAAGGAGAGCTTGAGGGTGATGCGAAGCATCACCCTCGCGCACGCGCACGCGCACGCGCATCACCCTCGCGCACGCGCACGCGCACGCGCACGCGCACGCGCGTGTGCGAAGGGCGCAATGGGCGCTTTGTAGGCGCACTTTGTACTTTTACAACCATTGGTGATCGCTGATCAGGATTGATCATGACCGTTGATGATTTGACCGTTGGAAGGTTGACCAGTCAACTGGTCAAGGTTGACCAGTCAACGGTTGACCAATCAACGATTGACCATCAGGACCGTTGATAAGGTGTCCCTTCGATCAAATGATAAGTCAATCAAACCGTTGATGATAAGGCGTCCCTTCAATCAAACGGTTGTAGATAAGTCATGTCAAAAGACTTATCTGATAACGTGATTATCAGATCACAATTATGAAAAGACTTATCTGATAACGTGATCATCAGATCACAATTATGAAAGGGCTTATCTGATCTTCAGATCTTCAGATCACAGCCTTGAAAAGGCTTATCTGATAACATGATCTGAAAATCACGAAGTGAATGAGCTTATCAAACATCCTTTTGATCAAAAGAATTCGAATTAATTTAATTCGTAAGGTTGCTTCCAAGGGCATAAGGTTGCTTCCAAAGGGCATAAGGTTGCTTCCAAAGGGCATCTAAAAAACTATAAATAGGACTTGAGACCCTCTCATTCCATCATCCAATTATCCATTCCGAATTGAATCAAATTCAATTCAGTTCTTCCTCTCTCTTAGGCATTTGCATACTTTCCTAAGGATAGTATAGCAATAGTGCATTGAAAAGAGAGTTACATTCTTGGTTCGATTATTTTGGTGAATTGTAGTGCTGCTTTCATCAAAAAAGAGACTGTTGTATCCTGGGAGACAATCGTCATACTGACGTGAGCACCATTGCGGGACGAAATTGTCTTAAGGACATAGAGTATAACTCTAGCCTCAGTCTGATTCAAGTAGGTAGCCACCATCTGCCACACTATACCCACCAACATCTATACCTCCGTTAAGAATCATTCTTACCTATTTTATTGATCTTTGAACTTTGTGTGGCTTGCCTGAGAAGTTTGAAGTTTTATGAAAGGCCATGACTTTTTGAATAAAATATCAGAATTAATAGGATTCCTTCAATCCAAACTGAGAGATTGATACCTCATGCAGATGATGGCTTTTTCGGACTCCTCTGATCCGAAGTCATTAAAGCTTCATGATGGATGATGACTTTTCAGGCTTGTCTGATATGGGGTTATTAAAGCTTCATGATGGATGATGACTTTTAAACTTGTGTCAAAGCTAGTGGAGCTTGTTTTATTAGACACATACAGACCAAAGGCAGTTGGCGGGCCTGATTTCGTCAGAAGTGAAGGCTTGTCCAAGAAACTGAAGTCGGACCCGGAGATGAGATCATCTTAGGACAGGGGCCGCCCAGGAGCCAGGGCCATCTTAGAACCGGGGCCACCTAGGAGCTGGGGCCGCCTTAGACCTAGGGCCACCTAGGATCTAGGGCCACCTAGGAGCCAGAGTCACATAGGAGCTAGGGCTGCCTTAGAGCCGGGGCCACCTAGGAGCTGGGGCCGACCAGTAGCTGGGAACGCCTAGGAGCTGGGGCCGCCTAGGAGCTGGGGCCACCTTAGCACTAGGGCTGCCTCAGAGCCGGAGCCGCCTAGGAGCTAGGGTTGCCTTGGAACCGAGGCCACCTAGGAGCCTTTCAATTTTTGCCATCAGGTAATTTTGTTTGTTAACTTACACGTGGCTTTTATCAGCCACATCAGATGCCCCCTACTCCTGAGTCTTGGCGCTTATGTGCCTCGCACTTGCCAAGGGAAAGGAGCGTAACGTCACCCGCCCTTGTTGAGCCTGGCACGTCATTAATTAGTGAGGGCAGGCACGTGCCTTCAAGGAGGTAAAGTCTCCTCAAAGTCTCTTCTTCATTTAAGAAATGGTACCAAAAGCGATATGATCCGCGAATAGACTGAGAAAAATACCTTTCCATTGACAAAAAAGGTGGGGCACCATTATTGGATCGATCTTATCCAAGTCCCATCATTGGGCACGGATCGCACCCCCAAGCATTACCGAGGTGTTATATCTTAGATAGCGAAGAGTTTCTTGACAGCTGGATGTAGCCTCACTTATGGGTCTCCATGTGGCGTTATAGTGGGCAGAATGTTTCAAAAACTATGTATAAAGATCGTTCCGCCCATTCCTTCGAGCCCTTCACATTTTCAGTACTTTTCTCTGTGCCTTCCTCGCCCTCTGAGTCCTGAGTTCTTGCTTTTGTCTCTCTGATTCTTCAGGTTAGTCCCTTTCGCCTCTTCGTCCCTTTCTTTTCTTCCTCATAGATCCTAGCTCCAGTAGAAAGGATAAAAGTCCAATGGTCGAACCCTCCAAGGAAGAGATCCTTCAAGTACGACATTAGGCGCCGATGGCATCTCCATCCATGATCGCCCAACGATCGCAGCCCAAGCGCCACCTAGAGTCTCTCCTCCACCACCAAGTCATCCAGTGTCTCCTTCAGTTATCATTTCTGAGTCTACTAGTCCGAAGGGAATAGCCTCCACCATGTCCCCCCAAGAGATAGAGGACCATAGGGCCAAGTATAGAATACCCAATAGTGTCCGTCTTTCTGTCCCCCATTCCAATGACAGAGTAATCTCTAGCCAGTCATGTGGGGTTGCCTTGTACGAGGAATTTTTTAGGAGTGGGCTCCGTCTTTCTTTTCATCCTTTCTTCCTAAATCTCTTAGATAGGTATGACATCATCCCGGCGCAGTTAACTCCGAACTCCATTCGAATTATCTGCACCTTCATTATGCTCTACCATTTTTATGGCATCTCTGCTCGAGTCTCCTTGTTCCGGGCTCTGTACAAACTCCGCAACCCCAATAAAGCTAGATGGTGGAGCTTTGCCTCCAGACCCAAAAGAACTCTTAAACTTGATCTGTCCTCCAAAATAAAGGGATGGAAATCCCAATTTTTCTATGCCCATATGGACGGAGTGAGGATGGGTTGGAGTAGTCCCGACATCAGCCCTAACAAGAACTCAATTATAAATGAGGAAGATTAAGAAATCTTCGATTCGCTGATGTCCTCTGATATTTCTTCCTGCGAGAACTATTATCGAAGAGCAACCTCTGTGAGGTCGACGTAGCATTGGCATCGCTACCATCGGTGCCCGATGAGCGCCATACCCTTTAATCGTCATTTTTTTTATCTCTGATTTTTGATCCTTTGTGTAGCGATGAAGTTCTCTCCCGAACACTTGATGATGGACGTCCAAAGGAGGAGAGAGGTCGTTGGCGACATGGTGAGGCCAGCACATAAGAGGCCTCACCGAGAAGAATAAGGCGGGTCGTCCCAGTCCCCCATGACCCCCTCCAAGGCTGCACCAGTGGAAGAGCCTCGCTGGGAAGGACAGGGTGACTTCTCCCGATCCTCCATGGCTCCCTCTGAGGCCGCACCGATGGGAGAGCCAAGAAGGAAGAGTCCCCCCACCGAGGTGCCAGTAATAGAGCCTTCTCCTATTGAAGTTGAGGCGGGGCCATCGAGGGACGAGCCCCTAGCCACCGCCGAGCCCAGGGGCAAAGTTGTATCGAAGGTGAGGGTCAGAGCATCTCCGGTTGTGGAAGTTGAAGATAATGCCCTACCGGCTGCCCAATCGACGCCGAAAGAAGGAGGAACACCTCCCACCATTGCCCTAAGGAACCAGAGGTCTTGGGTGATGGTGATGCACCATGGCCGACTAGCGGAGCATGTATTGAGCCGCTTCAGCCTCCCAAACTTTCAAGCCGAGCTTCATCGTCAACCGATTGCTAACGCCCTTGACACTCTTTTCACCGTCGCCCTTCAGGTAAGTTCGTCGGCTTCATTTCGCTTTATCTTGGATTTGTTTGAGCCCTAACCGATTGGTTCATACATATGTCCAACAGCCTTTTTGTCCTCTGGGATGCCTACACGGGGCCACCAATAACTGCGAGCGCACTTGGAAGGAGCTGATTGCCGCCAAGACCTGGGCTGACAACTTGGCCAAGGAGTTGCCGAGGTCCAGACCTGAGAGACGAAGGTGGCCAGCGAGCTCCGAGCCACTCAGGAGGAAAGCCGCTTTTCGAAGGCCTAGGTCCAGAAGGCCAAGAGAAAGGCTAGAGTCGCCAAGGCCAAATTGACGAAGGCCATGACGAGGCTCAATCCGACTGAGGAGAAGTTGGAAGATGTTCTTCTCAAGTTGGGTCATACCGAGGAGAGGGCCGATAAGATTGAATTTGATGCTCGGGCCGCCACAAAGAAGCTGGCTCTTACGGAGATGGATGCTCCAGTCGCCTGGGAGAGGATGACCACCGCCTAGGCCCAAGCCCGAGAGGCTACAGAGAAGGTGGCCACCATCAAAGCCCAAGCTACTGAGAAGGTGGCCGCCGTTGAAGCCCAAGCTCGGGAAGCTGTGGAGCATTACAAAGGCTTCATTGATTTTGCCGCAAAGTTGAGTGAGGCAGCCATCGACACCTTCCTCTAGGGCTTTAAGAAATGTAAGGAGAAGGTTTCTTGGATCTTCAAAATTAGCTGCCTTGACCGCATTCAGCTTGAAGAAGAAGAGAGAGATCCGGAGAGTGGTGACACCAAAGACGGGCCGAGATCCGTCAAGCCTTAGAGTTCATTTTCTTTTCTTTTTGACAATTTTGTAATCCGACTAGAGTCGGTCTTTTTGTATGACACTGAAATTAAATTAATGAAAGAGATATTTTGTTTAAGCATAATGGACTTAGCTTTTCATAGCATCTTAGTCT
The DNA here is from genome assembly GCA_900491605.1 of Calamus simplicifolius. Classification (NCBI taxonomy): domain Eukaryota; kingdom Viridiplantae; phylum Streptophyta; class Magnoliopsida; order Arecales; family Arecaceae; genus Calamus; species Calamus simplicifolius. The sequence continues at coordinate 170,019 of UESW01001755.1, read as the reverse complement.
CTTTGGCATGCTTTGAGAGTCGGCAACCTAGTGTACAGACTTCATAGGGACACTTAGGCTCGTCCCCGCCCCTCAGGCATTTGCTAAAGTGCTCCTCGGGTGCTAATGCCGGTCATAGGTCCTTCAAGGACCTTTAGAAACTAACTCGAAGGTTTCTCGGCTGGCCCGAGAGTTGACTCGGGGCCATCAAAATCATAGGTCTTGAACTGCCTCGAGGGTTTTTCGGTCAGCTCAGGGGTGACCTCATGATCGTAGGACCGCCGAGAGCCTTTTGAAACTACCTTTAGGGTTTTTTGGTCGGCTTGGGAGTTGACTCGAGGCTGTCGAAATCATAGGTCTTAAACCGCCTCGGGGATTTCTTGGTCAGCCCGGGGGTGACCTCATGATCGCAGGGCCGCTGAGAGCCTTTTGAAACTACCATGGGGGTTTCTTGGCTGGCCCAGGAGTTGACTCAGGGTTGTCAGAACCATAGGTCTTGAACCGCCTTGGGGGTTTCTCGGCCGGCCTGGGGGTGATCTCATGTTCGTAGGACCGCCAAGAGCTTTTGGAAACTACCTCGGGGATTTCTCGATCGGTCCGAGAGTTAACTCGAGGCTGCTGGAACCGTAGGTCTTGAACTGCCTTGGGGGTTTCTTGATCGGCCCGGGGGTGACCTCATGATCATGGGGTTGCCGAGAGCTTTTGAAAACTACCTCGGGGTTTCTCAACCGGCCTGGGAGTTGACTCGGATCGTCAGAACCATAGGTCTTGAACCACCTCAGGGGTTTCTCGGTCGGCCCAGGGTGACCTTATGATTGCGGGGCCACCGAGAGCCTTTGAAAACTACCTCGGAGGTTTCTCAGCCAGCCCGGGAGTTGACTCGAGGCTATCGGAACCATAGGTCTTGAACCGCAGAACTGCTGAGAGTCTTTTGAAACTACCTCGTGGATTTCTCGACTGGTCCAGGGGTGACCTCATGATCACAGGGCCGCCGAGAGCTTTTGAAAACTACCTCGGGGATTTCTCGACCGGTCTGAGGGTTGACTCGAGGCCACCGAAACTATAGGCCTTGAACTACCTCGGGGATTTTTTTGGTCTGCCCGGGGTGACCTCATGATCATGGGGCTACCGAGAGCCTTTTGAAACTACCTCAAGAGTTTCTTAGCTAGCCCGGGAGTTGACTCGGAGCCACCGAAACCATAGGTCTTGAACCGCCTTGGGGGTTTCTCGGTCGGCCTGGGAGTGACCCATGATCGCAAGGCCACCGAAAGCTTTTGGAAATACCTCAGAGATTTCTCGGTCGGCCCAAGAGTTGACTTGGGGCCGTTGGAACCATAGGTCTTAAACCGTCTTGGGGGTTTCTCGGCAGGCCCGGGGTGACCTCATGATCGCAGGACCGCTAAGAGCCTTTTGAAACTGTAGAAATTTTTAAGTCAGATAGGGAGACAAAATTTGAGGCTCTTTTTATATTCATCGACTGAATACACTCACTACTGATAGTATCGACGAAGGTTTTTCATGTTCCAAGTGCGTGGGATTGGCCGCCCATTGAGCTCTTCAATTCGATACACTCCTTAGTGAAGTGCTTCGGTGATCCGATAAGGCCCCTCCCAATTTGAAGATAGATTGACCCTTTCGGTTGGCTTAGATATCTCGGCCCTTTAAGAATCAGATCTTCAGGGAAAAATATCTTGAGGTGGACCTAGGCGTTGTAATATTTTGCTGCTCATTGGCGAAAGACAGCCATCTTGAGCTGCGCCCGATTCTGCCTCATCAATGAAATCGAGGCTAGCTCTTAGCTGATAAGGATTGTCTTCTTCATTGTATGACTCCACTCGGGGACTTGGATGGCCGATCTCCATGGGATGACCACTTCATATATGAAGACGAGACTAAAAGGAGTTTCTCCTGTAGGGATTCTTGGGGTCGTATGATATGCCCATAGTATACTTCAGAGTTCCTCCACCCATCTGCCCTTGAACTCATCCAATCAGGTTCTGAGTCCCTAAAGGATGGTCCAATTCATAACTTCTGCCTCTCCATTGGTTTGCGGATGTTCAACAGAAGTGAATCGGTGGTAGATACTCAGCTTGGTGCAAAAAGTCTTGAATACAACATTATCAAATTGTCGGCCATTGTCGATCATGAGAGTGTGGGGTAGCCCAAAATAGCAGATAATAGACTTTAAAAAAATGCCTTCACCTTGCTCTCGGTGATTTTGTTTAACGCCTCGACTTCGACCCATTTGGTGAAGTAATTGATGGCGATAAGCAAGAATCTCTGTTGACCTGAAGCTGGGGGGAACGGTCCAAGGATATCCATCCCCCATTGAGCGAAGGGCCACAGAGCAGAGAGCGGGCTCAGCTAAGAGGCTGGCTGCTGTTAGCAATTAGAATATTGCTGGCAGCTATCGCACTTCTGGACTAGCTCAGCAGCATCCTTTTGCATAGTGAGTCAATAATATCCCTGGCAGAGAGCCTTGTACGCCAGTGATCTGCACCCCAAATGGTTTCCACATATGCCTTTATAGATCTCTCTGAGGATATGTTGGCATCTGCAGGACCGACACATTTGAGGAGGAGATAAGAGAATGACTTCTTATATAATTATCCATTCAGACTATGAACTTAGAAGCCCTCCACTTGAGTAGCCTAGCCTCTACGTGATCAGTGGAAAGAGTACCATCAATGAGGAAGTGGATATAGGCATCTATCCACATTGACTCCTGTGTGACTGATAGAACTTCTTCTGTTGTATCAATATTTGGAGTTTTCAGGTACTCAACATATGTTCCTCCCAAGATATTATTCGCTGAAGTGGCTAACTGCGATAAAATGTTGGCTCTAGAATTTTTGCCTCTGGGGATATAGCTAATAGTGAAATAAGCTAATGAGAAGGTCAGTGACTTGACCTTATTCAGATATCGAGACATAATGGGGTCTCGAGCTTCATACTCTCTAGTGATTTATCCGAAGGTAAGCTGAGAGTTGATGAAGGCCCTGAGATGCTTTACTCCGAACTCCTATGTAAGTTTGATTCTGGCCAATAAGGCTTCATATTTGGCTTGATTATTTATAGCTTTAAAGAGAAAATAGAGAGTATAATCAAACACTATGCCCTTCGAGTTTGTAAGAATAAGACCAGCCCCGCTGTCTTGAGAATTAGAGACGCCATCAACATGGAGGATCCAGATCTCTACCATGCTTTCACTAGCGTCTGAACATACCATTGGAAAATCTTCATGTGCATGGCTCCTTAGTCAAGGTGCATTCTACCAGGAAATCTACCAACACTTGGGACTTTAGGATAGATCTGGACTGGAATGAAAGATCAAATTCTCTCAATTTGATTGTCCATTTAGCCAATCAATCGGAAGTGTCAAGACGAGCTAAAATAGCTCTAAGAGGTTGGTTTGTGAGCACTACGATCAGATGGGCTTGAAAGTATGGCCTGAGACGTTGAGTGAAAATGATTAGAGCAAAAATATTTTTTTCAGTTCTGGAGTACTTGACCTTCACGTTGTTGAGCACTTTGCTGGTATAGTAGATGGGCTTCTGTGCTCCATCGAGTCAAGGCACACTAGAATGGAGCTGACTGCTTCTGAGGAGGCAGCAAGATAAAGAAAAAGTCTTTTTCCCTTTCCTTGGCTTTGAAAATAATGGTGGGGTGGACAAAAACTCTTTCAGTCCCTTGAAGGCTTTCTGGTAGCTCTCTGTCCACTCGAAGTCGTTCGCCTTATGTAGGGCTTTAAAGAAAGGTAGGCATCTTTTAACTGATCTTGACAAGAACCGGCTTAGAGTGGTCACTCTTTCGGTGAGCCGTTGCACCTTCTTTTTATTGATTGGTTGCCTCATGTTGAGAATGACCTGAATCTTCTCCGGGTTTGCTTCAATTTCCCGTTGGTCACTAGAAAGCCCAAGAATTTTTTGGCAGTGACCCCAAATACGCACTTACGAGGGTTAAGTTTCATCTGGTAGCGCCAGAGGTTATTGAATGTTTCCTCTAAATCAACAATATGGTTAGCGATGCAAGTGTTTTTAGTTAGTATTGTTAGGAAATATGTCCTACAACCAATCATCTAGCTTGTAGATGGTTATGAGTTGATGTATATGAACATGATTTATTTAATAAATAAAAGTGAATTTTGGCCATACAGCATATAGTTTACATCTTCCAGTAGAATTCCAATATGTTGTAGTCCTTAGAGTTACATGTATTCGACAATGGAGGAATTGTTGAGTAACTCTTAAATAAGTTCGCGGCCAAATGATGTCGTTACCGAGGACGACGACGTAATCAAGTGTAGGTCGTTGTATGTCATATGGGTTGGTTTGTTCTCTTAAACCAAGGAGTGTATAACACTGGTATGACATGCGGGTGAGTGTAGGAGTACATTCACTGAACAGTGACTCATCTCTGTTGAGTGCTCAACTGCCTGGAGCAACTCACAGAAAGGCAATGGGTATAAGTGTCCCTTTGACATGAGACTATCATGTTGACTTGATAAGCAACTCACTGTACTTAGGCACTGGACCACCCGATTTCTAATCCGGTGACGGAAGGTTGCTGGGTGCAGTCAAGTACTTATTGGGTCAGTGATGAGTCAAGATGGGATTGTCCACTCTAAGTGTTAGAGAGAGTGCTCGAACTATGTTTCAATTTAGCAAAACCTTGGCCAAGGTAATCTTTGTGAGGTGTCACAAGATTCATTGCATTGAAACATACTTGGGTGATTTACTCGGAGTTGGCAGTTAACTCCGTATTCGCCCAGAGTACTAGGACAAGGGGATGAATTATGCGGCAACCATAGCCTGGGTTCCAGAATGTTGCCTTGTGCAAATTCGATCTATCCGGACGTCGGGAACCATGGCTAGATGGTCACATCGATTAGTATAGGAAGCGTTCCTGTGCTACCGGCTTAGGTTTGAACCTATGGAGTCACGCACATAGTCGGATGACTTGTACGCAGGCGTGATCACTGATTTGAGTGGGACTCAATCAGATGGGTCATACGGGGTTCGTTCTGGCTATGTCTAGCTAGCTCTAGACATTAGCGGCAGCACCTACTTCGAGGGTGATTTGAGTTAGTCAGTAACTCAAATAGAATTTTGGGACATGATATGAATCTGGAATAAAGTTAATTTGAACCATGGACCAATGGTTGGTCTGATAACAGAGTGGTTTGGATCCGGGTTCGAAGTGGTTCGATCCGGATATCCAATAGAGCCTCTGAAAGTTTATTTATGAATTTTGAATTCATAAATCACTTCGGATTGGAGCTCGGCAAGGCACAATATGAAGTATGGTTCAAGAGCTACGAGTAGCTTCTTTCGGATTTGAATTTGGACTTCAAACGGAATTGATTGGATCAATTCTGTTAACAAAAGAAAATTTTAATTGATAATATCTTTCATTCGTCATCATCCACTTGTTATAACAGCCTGGAACGGAGTTATTGATTATGATGCTCAAAGGTCCGTCACTCTACGTTTCTTAGGCTCGCCGTTTGAGGGACGCATTGATGAGGTGAATGCGGACTTAATGCCATGATGGGATTCATGTAATGGCATTTTAAAGAGCTCTTTCATTTTTTTTTTTATTGAATTTTTCATCGGATATAAAAGGTTACGATGTGAATAAAAAAACAGGTAAAAAAAAAAAATGAAGAGACTTTTCCGTGAAAGCTGATCTTCTGCAATCACAGAAAGTCTGCAAGAAGTCCAATTGGAGATTGTCTCTTCTTGGGAGAAGAGTTCTCTTCCATTGTTCAAGAATTCACCTGTCTGCATTCATCAGGCGTGCGTGATATAGAGGAGCGGCGCGTGCGGCTCTTGCAAGGCACGAAGGGGAACTTCTCTCAGATCGGATCTGCTACCTTCGTTATCAACAGCTTCCGCAACGAGAGGTACTTTTTAAACTTAAATAAATAATCTTAAATTTTAGATCTGTTAATTTGCTTTAATTAATATTCAATGTGAATATTAAAATTGATTTACATGCTTTCCACCTTGAGATCCTGTGCATAGAAAAAATTATTTTTTTCCTTTATCAGAGCCATGGTTAAGGCTTAGGAATGCATGTATAAGCATAATAGATCTGATATAATTATGCATACATAATCTAATGTAGATCTAAAGTTGATCTTATTTTGATTAGTTTAGATCTATAGTAGATTTAAAAGTTTTGCATGATGAAAGCATGTTAAAGTTATTTAATGATGATTAAATATATGTTTTAAAGGTAGATCTAATGTAGATCTTGCATGCTGTGTTCTATTATATCTTGGATTGGGTATATTCACCAGGCCGTCCGGTCATAGGGAGGTTTCATAGCCTCTGTTTCCTTATTCAAGAAAGGTTTCCTATGACGTGTAAGGGTGTCACTGTGAAAGAACCCATGAACGGATGTACAGAAAAAATAAAAACCGAATTAATCTTTTATTCTGTGATAATTTTGATTAGATCCAAAATTAATTAAAGATGAAATGTTAATAAAGATTAACATTAAGACATCTTAATTGATTTAAAACTTAATTATAAATTACAGTAAAATTGTTTTACGTAAAAGTCAGATCACAGAAAATAGAAAGAAAGTAAAGATGTTTTACGAAAAATTTTGAAAAATGTTTCAAAATCAGAACTCAAAATTGAAATTGGTTCAAATTTGAAAAGGAGTTAACTTAAGATCTAGAATTATGAATTAAAGACCTTAAGACATGATCATAAATCATGGGCTAATTGGGTTAGCATGAATCAGGTTCTCTAAATGGGTTAGACCTAAGGTTAGATGAATTGGACTAAATTAGAAAATTGAATCTAATCAAATGTTGAGATAAGTTTTTTTTTTTTGAGATCCATCTAATTAGATTAGATTGATCAGTCCATACATCTAAATGGACTTGATTTGGGGCTCAGTGGACACCCAAGTCTTTAGGCAAATTTAATTGGGTCTGGTCAACCACTTGGTGTCTAGAAAGGTTCTGATCAAGGTCGCGGCTACCTCTAACCTGGCTAGTTGATTATCAGCTAGTGTCTAGGCAAGATGGTTAATGGCGCAACTCGGCCTTTTGATCAAGCCGGCCTGGCTAAGTGGTCCCAGCACTTGATTAGACTAGCCTATTGACTTGGGCTAACCCATGCTTCCTAAGGAAAATCAGTCTGACTGATTTAGGTACCCATGGACCAAATTAATGAACCCAACTAAATGGTTTAGTGGGAGAATACATAAATTGGTCCATGTCATTCATGTGTCACAAATTAATCAAACCCTCTAAAATTATTAGGTCCCTAAAATGACTAAATTATGGGGATAATTAGATCATAGCCTCCCATTAAGAGAGTGATAATGAGTCCAATGGCTAAGATGATTATTGGAGGCCCAAAGGCCTGGTACTCATCTGGTCTTTGGAATTATCATTCATATTATGATGGTTCAATGCAACTCTCTCAACGATGGTCAGGTGGGCCGGCCAAAGTCGGGCTTGACCAATTCCTTGGTTAGAAGCTTGAACATGTCATGTTAATGGTTGGACCTAACCAGGACACCCAATAGGAGGCCCAAAGGCCGATTGACGTGCAACCTGGGGCAAAATAAATTACTAGAAATTGTTTGGGGAAACAATTGGTTATGAACCTACCTTTAGATACATGTGGGTGGGCCGGCCAAAGTCGGGCTCATATGTAGTCTACTGGGTTCTAGTACCCACTAAGAAATTAGGAGTAATTTCTCGGGTTGGAGGTAGGGGCTACCAACCTGAATAAAATAGTGGGAGAACTTTAGACCATATGTCCAAGTCTATAGGTTTAAATAAATCATGTACACTAATAAGTTTTTGGTTTTCCTTTCAGAAATGTCTACAAATCTGTCGCTCCGGTCACTGTTGGACAATGATAAACTGACAGGTCCAAACTTCGATAGCTGGTATCGAAGGCTTAGGATAGTCCTAGAGCATGAAAGGATCCTTTATGTGATAATGGATCCTGCACCTGAGCAGCCAGCCCCAAATGTGCCTGGTGTGGCCAGGGACACTTATCTGAAGTGGACCAATGACCGCACCACAGTGCGCTGCATAATGCTGGCTTCTATGAATGATGAGTTCAGCAGGAAATTTGAGGAGGCCCAACCGGAACAAATACTCCAAATGTTGAAGGAATCTTTCGGGACGCCAGACGACGTTGAAAGGTACAAAATGTCTAGTGCCATCTTCAACGCGCGTATGCGTGATGGGACTTCTGTCACCGATCATGTACTGTACATGATCGAGACGATAGAACGTCTGGGCAAACTTGGATTTCCTTTGCATGAGCAACTTGGGAAGGATGCCATACTGAACTCACTGCCTAGCTCCTACCTGGACTTTCTCAGTCATTATAGAATGACGAAGCCTGCAGTAAACTATCATGGATTGCTGGGTCTACTGCAGACTTTTGAGAAAGACCACCAGCTTCAAAAGAAGACAGTAAACTTGGTGGGAGGTTCAGGGGCAGGACGTCATCACCCTAAGAAAGGGATGAAGAAGAAAAATAAAAGAAAAAAGGTGCAACATGCTGGGCCTAGTCAGACCAAGAAGAAGAAGGCTGACAAAAGTCAGGCTGAGTGCTTCTACTGCAAGAAGCTGGGTCACTGGAAGAGGAACTGTCCCCAGTACATAGCAACCCTGGATCCTAACAGGCCTAAGAAGAAAAACCAGCAAGGAGTTGCTGGACAAGGTATTTATATGATAACACCTTGTAATTTTTCTATCTGTGATACTACTAATTGGGTATTAGATACCGGGAGTCCAATTCATATTTGCAATTCTTTGCAGGGGCTTCGAATTAGTAGAAGATTCAAAGAAGGTGAAAGATTCCTAAACGTGGGTGATGGAAGCCGAGTTCCAGTACTGGCGTTGGGAGTCGTGGAGCTTTATTTTGAATTTAATAAAATATTGCTTAGTGAATGTCACTATTGTCCTGCATTTTTATTTAATGTCATTTCTGTAGGCCAGTTGGCTATTGAAGGATATGATTTTTCAATAAAGAAAGATATTTTAAATATCATTATGAATGATGTACCAGTGATGTGTGGACAATTGAGCAATGGAATTTACCTTCTATCACAGCCTGTTAATGTATTATGCACTCCAAACAAACGCCCCAAAATAGATGATGTCGATGACTCATACCTTTGGCACTGTAGGCTAGGTCATATAAACAAGAACAGGATAAGCAGGTTAGTCAGAGAGGGCATCCTCAATGACATTGATTGTGAATCAATTAAAACTTGTGAATCCTGTCTTCTTGGGAAAATGACCAAGTCACCTTTTACAGGAAAAGGTGAAAGAGCCAAAGAGATTCTAGGCCTCATACATACGGATGTTTGTGGACCTATGAATACTGCCTCTATGAGAGGGTTTAGCTATTTCATTACATTTACAGACGACCACTCCAGGTTTGGTTATGTCTTCCTAATGAGACACAAATCTGAATCGTTTGAAATGTTCAAACGATATCGTAGTGAGGTAGAAAAACAAATTGGAAAGAATATTAAAATCCTTCGGTCAGATCGAGGAGGTGAATATCTTTCTAATGAGTTTTTGACATATCTAAAGGAGAATGGGATTCTCTCTCAATGGACACCTCCAGGGACACCCCAGTTAAATGGTGTGTCTGAAAGGAGGAATCGAACCCTATTAGATATGGTTCGGTCCATGATGGGCTTTGCTAGTTTGCCTATCTCCTTTTGGGACTATGCACTTGAGTCGGCCTGTTACATTCTTAACAGGGTCCCTAGTAAATCTGTTGCTAAAACTCCATATGAGATATGGACGGGGCGTAAGCCGGTGCTCACACACCTTAGGGTCTGGGGGTGTCCAGCTTATGTCAAGAGATTGTTGACAGACAAGCTAGGACCAAGGTCTGACAAATGCCTCTTTGTTGGATATCCTAAGGAGTCTAAAGGATACTACTTCTACCAAACTGAAGAGCAAAAGTTGTTCGTCAGTATGAGAGCCACCTTTTTAGAAAAGGAGTATCTTACTGGAAGTGCTAAGGCTAATGTTGAACTTAATGAAGTTCGACAAGGAGAAGTACCTTTACACTCAGAAACCGCTATGGAACCGGCTTTGAATGGTTCAAACCCGGTGCCCGCTGAGGTACCATTAAGGAGATCTGGTAGAGTACCACGTCAGCCGGACAGATACTTCGGTTTCTTGGTCCGTGACGGGGATCCCATCGAACTCGATGAGAACGATGAAGACCCAATCACCTATATGGATGCGCTGCAGAGATCTGACTCTGAGAAATGGCTAGATGCCATGAAGTCCGAAATGGAATCCATGGAGATCAATAGTGTATGGACACTAGTTGATCCACCTGAAGGGGTAAAACCCATAGGGTGTAAATGGATTTTCAAGAGGAAACGGGTGCAGATGGGAAGGTGGAGACCTATAAAGCCCGTCTGGTTGCTAAGGGGTATAGTCAGCGTTATGGTATTGACTATGACGAGATTTTTTCCCCTGTAGCAATGCTCAAGTCAATTCGGATTATGCTTGCTCTAGCTGCACATTTTGACTATGAGATCTGGCAAATGGATGTCCGAACGGCTTTTCTAAATGGAGAGCTCGAAGAGGAGGTGTATATGATACAACCTGAAGGGTTCACATCCACAGACGAGTCAAAAGTATGCAGGCTTCATAAGTCCATCTATGGACTCAAGCAAGCTTCTCGGAGTTGGAATAAACGTTTTGATAAATGTATCAAGACTTATGGCTTCATTAAGAACAGAGAAGAACCCTGCGTGTATAAGTGGGCAAATGGTTCCATAGTTGTATTTCTTGTACTGTATGTGGATGACATTCTCTTGATTGGGAATGACATCCCTGCACTACAGGGAATAAAGGTTTGGTTGCTGTCTCAGTTCTCCATGAAAGACCTGGGAGAAGCTTCTTACATCCTAGGGATGAAGATCTATAGAGATAGATCTAAGAAGCTGCTGGGATTGTCCCAGTCAAAGTACATTGAGACTGTGCTGAAGAGGTTCAGCATGGATAATTCAAAAAGGGGCTATCTTCCGATAGGCCATGGAATTACTCTCTCCAAGAAGGATTGTGCGACAACTCCTGAGGAGAGAGAGTACATGAGTAGAATTCCGTATGCCTCAGCAGTGGGTTCTATCATGTATGCTATGACATGTACAAGACCAGACGTGGCACACTCACTAGGGATAGTGAGTAGGTACCAGTCTAACCCAGGTGAAGCACATTGGAAGGTGGTAAAAACCATCCTTAAGTATTTGAGAAATACTAAGGACCAATGGCTCATTTATGGAGAACCTGACTTAAAACTAGTGGGGTACACTGACTCCAGTTTTCAGTCAGATAGAGATGACAGCAAAAGCATATCCGGATTTATCTTTACCCTCAATGGAGGAGCGATCTGCTGGAAAAGTTCCAAGCAGAACACAGTGGCAGATTCAGTATGCGAGGCTGAATACATTGCAGCATCAGATGCAGCAAAGGAAGCTGTATGGCTACGAAAGTTCTTGGGCGAGCTGGGAGTGGTACCTGCCCTGGAGAGTCCCGTCCTAGTATACTGTGACAGCACGGGAGCAATTGCCCAAGCCAAGGAGCCAAAGTCGCATCACCGAACCAAGCATGTGTTGCGCCGCTATCACCTTGTACGAGAGATCGTGGAACGAGGTGACATATACCTTCAGAAGATCGACGGAAAGGAAAACCTAGCTGACCCAATGACTAAAGCACTCGGAATCAAGGAGTTCAATGAACACAAGTGGAAGATGGGTATTAGATACTGTTCCGATTGGCTATAGTTCAAGTGGGAGTTGTTAGGAAATGTGTCCTACAGCCAATCGTCTAGCTTGTAGACGGTTATGAGTTGATGTATATGAACATGATTTATTCAATAAATAAAAGTGAATTTTGGCCATACAGCATATAGTTTACATCTTCCAGTAGAATTCCAATATGTTGTAGTCCTTAGAGTTACATGTATTCGACAATGGAGGAATTGTTGAGTAACTCTTAAATAAGTTCGCGGCCAAATGATACGTCGTTACCGAGGACGACGACGTAATCAAGTGTAGGTCGTTATGTCATATGGGTTGGTTTGTTCTCTTAAACCAAGGAGTGTATAACACTGGTATGACATGCGGGTGAGTGTAGGAGTACATTCACTGAACAGTGACTCATCTCTGTTGAGTGCTCAACTGCCTGGAGCAACTCACAGAAAGGCAATGGGTATAAGTGTCCCTTTGACATGAGACTATCATGTTGACTTGATAAGCAACTCACTGTACTTAGGCACTGGACCACCCGGATTTCTAATCCGGTGACGGAAGGTTGCTGGGTGCAGTCAAGTACTTATTGGGTCAGTGATGAGTCAAGATGGGATTGTCCACTCTAAGTGTTAGAGAGAGTGCTCGAACTATGTTTCAATTTAGCAAAACCTTGGCCAAGGTAATCTTTGTGAGGTGTCACAAGATTCATTGCATTGAAACATACTTGGGTGATTTACTCGGAGTTGGCAGTTAACTCCGTATTCGCCCAGAGTACTAGGACAAGGGGATGAATTATGCGGCAACCATAGCCTGGGTTCCAGAATGTTGCCTTGTGCAAATTCGATCTATCCGGACGTCGGGAACCATGGCTAGATGGTCACATCGATTAGTATAGGAAGCGTTCCTGTGCTACCGGCTTAGGTTTGAACCTATGGAGTCACGCACATAGTCGGATGACTTGTACGCAGGCGTGATCACTGATTTGAGTGGGACTCAATCAGATGGGTCATACGGGGTTCGTTCTGGCTATGTCTAGCTAGCTCTAGACATTAGCGGCAGCACCTACTTCGAGGGTGATTTGAGTTAGTCAGTAACTCAAATAGAATTTTGGGACACGATATGAATCTGGAATAAAGTTAATTTGAACCATGGACCAATGGTTGGTCTGATAACAGAGTGGTTTGGATCCGGGTTCGAAGTGGTTCGATCCGGATATCCAATAGAGCCTCTGAAAGTTTATTTATGAATTTTGAATTCATAAATCACTTCGGATTGGAGCTCGGCAAGGCACAATATGAAGTATGGTTCAAGAGCTACGAGTAGCTTCTTTCGGATTTGAATTTGGACTTCAAACGGAATTGATTGGATCAATTCTGTTAACAAAAGAAATTTTAATTGATAATATCTTTCATTCGTCATCATCCACTTGTTATAACAGCCTGGAAAGGAGTTATTGATTATGTTACGGGAGGATGCTCAAAGGTCCCGTCACTCTACGTTTCCTCTTAGGCTCGCCGTTTGAGGGACGCATTGATGAGGTGACTGCGGACTTAATGCCATGAATTCATGTAATGGCATTTTAAAGAGCTCTTTCATTTTTTTTTTTTTTTATTGCAAATTTTTCATCGGATATAAAAGGTTACGATGTGAATAAAAAGTGAACAGTAAGAAAAAAATGACAGAGACTTTTCTGTGAAAGCTGATCTTCTGCAATCACAGAAAGTCTGCAAGAAGTCCAATTGGAGATTGTCTCTTCTTGGGAGAAGAGTTCTCCTTCCATTGTTCAAGAATTCCACCTCCTGTCTGCATTCATCAGGCGTGCGTGTGATATAGAGGAGCGGCGCGTGCGGCTCTTGCAAGGCACGAAGGGGAACTTCTGCAGATCGGATCTGCTACCTTCGTTATCAACAGCTTCCGCAACGAGAGGTACTGTTTTAAACTTAAATTAAATAATCTTAAATTTCAGATTTGTTAATTTGCTTTAATTAATATTCAATGTGAATATTAAAACCGATTTACATGCTTTCTACTTTGAGATCCTGTGCATAAGAAAAACTATTTTTCCCTTCAAGTATATCATCTATATACACCTCCATGTTGCATCCAATCTGATCTTTAAAGACCTTATTCATCATTCTCTAATAAGTGGCCCCTGCATTTTTTAACCCAAAGGGCATTATCTTGTAGCAGTAAATGCCCTTCTCAATGATGAAGAATGTATTTTCTTCATCCACTGGGTTTATCTTTATTGGTTGTATCCGAAGAAGGCATCCATAAAGCTAAGGAGCTCATGACCAGATGTGCAATCCACTAATTGGTCATTTGCGATAGCGGAAAGCTATCCTTTGGACATGCTTTGTTGAGATCAGTGAAGTCAATATAGATTCTCTAGCTTTCACTCACCTTTCGGACCATCACCACATTGGCCAGCTAATTCGGATATTGGGCTTTCCAAATGTGGCTAGCAGCATCAATGGCCCTCTACCGCTTGGGGGCAAAACTTTTCTTCTTTTGACGAACAGACCGATACTTTGGGTCAATATTAAGTTTATGAGTAATTGCCTCTGAAGATATGTCGGGCATGTCCAACACTGACCAAGCAAAGATGTCTGAGTTCGCCCATAAGAATGTAAGGAGGTGATTCTTTATATCCAAGGAAAGAAGCTCGCCAATCTGCACAGTCTTCGCCGAATCGTCCTCCAGTGGATAGGTCAACAAGTGCTCAGTTGGCTCTCCTCTTCTTTCAGATTCTCTGGGATCAAGCAGCACTGAGGTTGGTGGGATCATCATCTCCTGAGGGCTGGGAGCCATGTGATAGCATAATTGTACTAGATTTTGCTTTCTATGCATCTCGCCAACCCCTTCACTGGTAGGGAATCTAACGAGAATGCGTTTGGTGGATATTACTACATCTAGGAGGTTTAGGCTAGGCCGACCGAGTATAACATTGTAGGCCAAAGGCACTTGGATCACCAAAAACCTCATTATGACCATGCTTTGACACGACAACGACCCTACCATAACTAGCAGGATGATTTCACCTTCGACCCTCATGGAGTCCTTGTGAAACCAACCGGAGGCATCGTCATCGGTTGGAGAGAACTGGAAGATAAATTCATCCGAGCAAAAGCATTATAAGTAAGGATGTCGGCGGAGCTTCCGTTATCAACCAAAATTCTTTTACAGGATACTTAGCGATCGTCATGGAGACGATAATGCTATCATCATTCAGATTGTTCCCCCTTCCTAGTTCTCCTTCAGAAAAGGGGATTACATTTTCTATTCCCTTGCCACTCCTCGATCTTTTAGAGGATGAAGCTGTCCCCCTAGAAAAGCATGTCTACCATTCTTTTCATCGAAGTATTATCAACTTTGGCCTGGATAGGCGGAAGCCCCATCAAAGCTGGAATGGCTGGAGGTCCTCCCTTCTGGATGAACTTTTTGAGGTAGCCCCTCTGGATGAGCTTTTCGATGGCATGCTTTAAATTACGACAATCTTCAATATCATGACCGTAATCTCTATAGAAACGGCAATAGCAACTCTGATCGTGAGTGGCATCCTTCCTCAGTGGGGGAGGGTGCCGAAAGTAAGGCTCGCTCTTGATCTCCATAAGGATGTGAGACCTGGGAGTGAGGAGGGTGTGAGGTTGTCCTATCTGGGGGCAAAGCTCAGGCACCCATTATCTAGCTGGCGTGGGAGCTCAGGCTTCTTGGGGGGAGGTCTGCTTGGCTCCACATAGACCGGTCTCTTACTAGACCTCCCTTCAGCTTTCCTCCAAGTGAAGTCAGCTTCGTCGGTGTAAATATATTTCTATGCATAACTTAGGAGCATGACATAGGAGCTGGAAGGTCTTTTATCCAGTGAATAAGTGAAACAGAAGGAGCGAAGTCCCTGCTTCAGGGCCAAAGTGGCCACAGCATCGTCGAGATGGTAGACTTCAAGAGCTACCGCCTTGAAACGGGCTACAAAATCTTTCAAAGGTTCTCCTTCTTTCTGTCGAACGGAGAATAAGCTATCAGCCACCCAAGGAATCTTTCGATAGGCATCAAAATGCACTAAGAATGCTTTCTGTAACTGTCAAAAAGAATCAATGCTCCGTGAAAGTAGATGAGAGTAGCCACAACAAGAGGATGGGAACGAAATATATTGATGCAAGGACCTGTACTGATACCAAAGATTGATGTGACTAAGTTTAAAAACTTAGTTTTTAAAAAGAGTTTGGGGGTCATAATCAATGAACTAATAAAAATTATTATTAGGATTGTCTTCTTCATTGTATGACCCCCCAAATATTATTAGGGTCATAATCACCCTATACCCTAAACCATTTTAAAATTCTTCGGATACGATGTGACTAAGTTTAAAAAATGCATGACTAGTTAGCCTATTACAAAGAACTTCTCAACTATCATGCATCCATATTCTACAACACTTAATGAAGTGGAATATGATATCAATATTAGTTCTCTTATGATAGTCCCAATTTTGGGTTAGATTTGTGGCACTCTAGTTCTCATAATAGATAATTCATCTTATTTTATTATAGATTAAAGTCCTCAATTAAAGCAATCAACAACCTTTTTCACTACCTCTATCACTACAATTCACTTTACCTTTATAACACACAAACAGCTATAAGCTATACTAATGCTTTCCAACTAATAGCAAAAACTAGGAGAGTGAAAGATAACTAGTCAAAGTCCTCCTATTGAGATTACCAGCAAAAACTAAGTAAAAACCTATGAGTTTTTATACTAGTACCTAACATTTTAAACTTAGCAGAAGGGCAACTGTAGGGTGGTACCTCAGAGGCAGAACATATAGCCCAGCATCATGAGGTTTTGAAAAACTTGTATTTATGTTTTAAAATAGGCATGGTAGGCCAAGCATACCCCTAGTGGGGGAGAGTTTTAAAAAGAAATGCCAATGGGCAATGCATATCCTAGTGGGGATCAAAAAGAAAAGAACAGAAAGGTTGGGCTACAGAAAAAATTTATATGTTTTATAAAGAAATGCAACATACATGGTTTACTTTCCAGTTGGAAAATAATTGATACAGTATTTTAATTGAGATATATTATTGGAGGCATAACTTAACTTATAAGTTTTCTCTAATTATTGCAAAATGGTGCATCTATTTTTTCTGAAGTTGTTTTCCAATGGTTATTTCAGTATTTCAAATGGAGTTATATTATTTGAAGCATAAGCCATATTTTATGTTTTCTGATATCATGATCAAAATTGTATCTTGGTTTATTCATGCTATACGATGATAATATATTATAAAATGATGATTTTTGTTCTCAATTTTTTCATGGTTAGATAGTTATCCAGTCATTAGGACTTTCGTCTTACCCCTCTATTATTAGTATTTTTTTTCATTTCAGATTAGTGAGCTTGTTGACAAGATTAGAAGGTTGGCCTCTTAGCTTTGGTCTTGGACTGAGATTTGTAGCTGTATATTTTGTAACATTTATTGGCATGAAGAAATGTAAATTGGATGAAAAATGTATCTAAAGGCGTATGTGTATATAAGGATGGGGGAGAACATGTATGTATGGATGTATAATTATAACCCGGTGATGTACTATAAATTTGATTTGAATGTATGAAGTAGTTTTAGTTGTGAAATCAATTGTGAATGTGATCTTCGGAGCTATGTGTGAAAATAATATATATGTTGTCTAAATATTTTGCATAATAGGATATAAAAATATTATTTTTATCTGAGTCGGATAAATGATGTTGAGTTATAAATTGAGAAATGTATGAATTAAATGAACAAGTTAAAAAGTTTTTTATCATGATGAATTTTCGAGTAGGTGATTTATGGCAATTAGATGGAGTTCACTAATGCTCTATGATGCACATCATAAAGGATAGTAGAACTCTATCTGATTTCAATAAATTATCGCATTTATTGGGAGAGGGTCCCGACAAAATATACTAATAAATCTAACAATAAATTCTTGATGTATACAAGCATGCAAGATATAAAACATATTGTATAATAGTAGGTATAGAATTTTTATCTTAAATCGTTAGTCCAATCTTCTCTGCAATATCCACCAAGAATAATCGATTTATAGAATGATCATCTATATTTATAACCATGAACAAATAATTAATTATTAAATTTTCATAATTAAAAAATGACCATTATGCCTTTCTAACCCATATATTATAATTACTATTATACCCCTCTATCTCAATGATTGTTAACATATGTTTAACTATTTTACTTAAAGTTTAATTATTATCTAATATCACTAGTTACTATCTTGCCATTTCTTATTCACCAACAAAATTATTAAAATACCTCTGTTAACTCACTTATAATTATCACATTTACCTAAGCTTATGCTGACACTCTCTATTCTTTAATCTAATTACAAATTAATCTTCCACTATTCATTAACAAATCCTTTATTAATTTAATTAAACCATCTGTTTCTTAATTAAACCACTATCATCGGCTTAAGTTCTAACTAACTCATATATACTACCAATTAAATTTATCCCTTCATTAGTTAACATTAATTATAATCTTGGTTAACTACCAAACTAATTCCAATAACTATTAAAACTATCTTAGTTAAATTCACCTCCTAGTTCCCTGGTTGAACCAATTCCAAAAACTTGGTTCACTAGTTTTTGATTTAAACTATTCCTGGTTCAGCTAACAGAAATCAGCTTAAAACCAAATGAAATGGGCTTATATTGGGCTCAAGCTAAATTCCTAATTGCTTCAGCTTCATGACTCAACCCACTGAAATTGATTGAACCATCACCCAAATCGATTCACGAAATTTGAATCCAAATTTATATTTTGGTTCAATCTGGTTCAAGATAACTAAATTAATTAGTTCTGAACCTTAAGTTTAATCCACAGAACTTATATCAATGAAACTTCTACTCCCTTAAAGATTTATTTAATGTAATCCAATCGTTCCATGAGATCTATAAGTACATTACATGAATATTTTAATTTAATATATTATATTAGCATGATATATTATTAATAATATTTCATTATATATTATTAATAATCATATTTTTATGTAGATATTAATAATATAATATTAATATTTTAAACAAAATGAATATTAATGTAAAAATATTTAATAAATAAATTTAATAAACATAAAAATAAGTATAATAAAATAAATATTTATGTTAATATTTTGGTATGCAAATGAAATTAAATATTTTAACTACTTGTAAGTGAATTTTTAGAAGGAATTTATAAATTTTATGAAATTTTAAAAACTTTTTCTTGAAAGCAGTCAAACAAAAATTTTAATTTTAAAATTTAAAATATTTATTTCAAATAATCTTTTTTCTAAAAATTTTCTACTCAAACTAAAATGCATCTTTTAAGAACCTCCCTAAGATTTAGGGACTGTTTTGATGGAAGGGAATGGAGGAAGAAAAAGGAAAAGAAGACAAATCGAGGATAAGCTGGAAAGGAAAAAATGTTTAAGTTATATTTTTATTAAAGATTAAAATATTTTTTTATTTTCTATTCTTTATTCTTCCATTCTTATGGTTCATTTCCTATTCTGAAAGAATATAATTGTCACATAACTCTTTTCCTTCTTTTATGTCCTCTCTATCCAAATAAGATAATTGATATTATCTTTTTTTTGTCTTTCATTTTTTTCAAAATAAAAAATAATAATCATTCCTTTTTCTTTTTCTTTTTATTTTTTTCTTTCTTTTCTTCAAGATCCAAACCTTAAAGACTGTCTTAATTTCGCCATCGCCATTTACAACTTTTCTTTTATTGGACTAGGGTTATCTTTGCGAAAGTATATCTTTCTTACAAAGTGACAGCAATTGATGGGACACTTATTTTGTGCCACCTTACGATCAAAATTCATTCATAATATCAACGGGCGTTGCAATCTTATCCTTGAAATCTTATCAATGTAATTGATTTCTAGTCCTTCATTTTATATTATTTACGGTGCATTGTCACTTCTTTCTGGATCCTTACAATTGGGCCATCCATCCAGGGTCAAAATAAAATACATCTCCCCGAGGGATTAGACTACGACTGCAAGTTTAAGTAGGAAATTCCCAAACGGGGTCGGTCCGCCTAGCTGTACTTAAAATCCCCCACCTCAGGGATTGCAAACTGCCAGTTGAACGTACGCGAAGACTCCGGTTCGGACCGCCAAAATCCAAGCCATGCTTATCCCAAACGCCCGGAGACCACGCCCTTTTTCTTTCCTCGGTCCAAACTAGAGATGGATACTTGGATCATACCTGATATGATAGGCTGAATAAAAAATTAATCATGCCAAAATAAAAAAATTGATCGTGTGTGACATGGTCGGTTAAAAAAATTTGGAGCCCAGCACACTATAAGCTGTACCAGGTAATAAAATCATCATGGGCCGTGCCTAAAAAATTGAAAAAAATTTTGTACACGCCCTCGGTACAGCAAGGTCTACGTGGGCTGCACCGCCTCTTCTGATTGATCCACATGACTCCTACGTGGATGACCTGTCGGGCGGTATGGCTCTGCTTTGATGTTACGTTCTGAACGTGATGGCCATTTAAAGCAGTTCGCTTTTTTTTAAAATTAGCGTACGGACGAAAATGCCCTTTCCCTCTATCCTAGCGCCATTTTACGTTGTATTTCATCTGTGCAAGAAGAACTCTCCTTCTTCCCCGGTCGAAAGAAAATATTTCAGCTTCGAAGCTGGAAAACCTGGCTACTGGAGTCTTTGTACAAAACTTCTGGAGGAAATGTCATCCGCAGCACAAAGTAAAAGTCTTTCTTCCTACTTCTTTCTAAAGCTCCTTTATTACACCAACCATTTTTTCTGGTTAGAGTTAGTTAATGCGTGACCAAACCGTTTAATGCGCGGGTAACTTCCTTAGAACAAAATAGTTATGACATTCTGGGAGTCATAACTCTTTAGAGTTTACTGTTTTGTAAGCACGAATGTCATACTCTTTTAACTAGGATGTTATACCTCATGAACTGGGGTGTCGTCAGAGTGGTTCGGCCTATATTCCCCGTTATTTCCTGTCCATATAGCTCTAGTGTCGTTGTTAAAGCTATAACACCCCTGATATACTGTTAAGACACCGTAGTTACAAGCCTAGGACACCCGTGCTCCAAACGAATGCTGGAGAAAAGCCTCGTGATACCGTAGTTACAACGCTACGACACCCATGCTTATAACCTTTGCGATCTTCGTATGTTACTTTACGGGTGTCGTAGCTTGTTCTATAGGGTGTCTTTAAATGCTATAAAGGGTGTGTCGTGCTTATAAACGACGCTGGAGAGCAGGCCCGCGACACCCCGTATGGAGAACAATCCCCGCGACACCCCGCTTTAACAGTCACGTCATCGGTGTTGTCGTCTAAAAGCTAGGGTGTCGTAAGATGAGAACTGGGGTGTCGTTAACAGCCTGAGTCGGTGCTGTCGTCGTTTGTGACACCCCAGTTGAAAATTCACGACACCCTAGCTCTCATCTGACGACACCCGTGCTTATAACTGAACACGGCGAGAAGGCCCGCGACACCCAAGTTACTAAAATTTATTTTTATTCATCAGAAAAGAAAAGAAAAAAGTACATGAGCCTCACTGGGGCTTGTCATCTACTTCGGTCGCTGCCTCGGCGATCTGGGGCTGGAGGGACTCTACTTGCGACTCCAGCCGGCTGTTGGCCCGAAGCAGGACCTCGATCTTTCTCATTGAAATGACCATGTATTGCTTGGCCGCCTTGTTGAGTCGCTCGTTGATTGCGAGCGACTCCGCAAAGACCTCCGCATCGACGGTGACCATTGTGCGGCGGCTCCCATGGGTGCTAGTAGATCGCCCCTCGCCTCTAGAAGCCATCTCAGTATCAAAAAAGTTTGGAAGATCAGCTGAAAAGGTGATTAACGATGGCATTCCCTCATCCATATTTAAGGTACTCCTGGCAGGTGTTTCGATTGCCACGCGCCACCATCTCAGTGGGCGGTTCAAGGAATCGAATCGGTGAGCCCCCCCCCTCGTTGAGTTTCGAGGGATGGGGAACAGAAGAGAGTTTCGGGAAGCCAAATACCCGGTTACCGTAGTAAGTTTTACGTCGTCCCAAGAGAAAACCTCATGACACCCAAGGATGATTTGGATTTCGGCCGAAACTCCTTCGCGACACCCCACTTGAAACCTCACGACACCCTAGCATCAATGCTACGACACCCGTGCTTAGAACTGACCACGAGAGAATCCCCATGACACCCCAGTAGAATTGGATTTCGGCCGAAACTCCTTCGAGACACCACTGTTGAAAGCTCACGACATCCTAGCTTTAAGGCGACGACACCCATGCTTAGAACTGACCGCGCGGACAATCCCCGCGACACCCCAGGGAGAATTGGATTTCGGCCGAAACTCCTTCGAGATACCCCTGTTGAAAGCTCACGACACCCTAGCTTTAAGGTGACGACACCCGTGCTTAGAGCTGATCACGGAGAGAACCCCCGCGACACCCCTTGTCGAATTCGGCCGAAACTCCTTCGTGACACCCCACTTGAAATCTAATGACACCCTAGCACCAATGCTACGACACCCGTGCTTAGAACTGACCGCGCGAAGATCCCCGCGACACCCCAGGGAGAATTGGATTTCGGCCGAAACTCCTTCAAGACACCCATGTTGAAAGCTCAAGACACCCTAGCTTTAAGGCGACGACACCCGTGCTTAGAACTGACCGCGCGGACAATCCCCTAGGGAGAATTGGATTTCGGCCAAAACTCCTTCGAGACACCCCTATTGAAAGCTCATGACACCCTAGCTTTAAGGCGACGACACTCGTGCTTAGAGCTGATCACGGAGAGAAAACCCCCGCGACACCCCTTGTCGAATTCGGCCGAAACTCCTTCGCGACACCCCACTTGAAACCTCACGACACCCTAGCATCAATGCTACGACACCCGTACTTAGAACTGACCACAGAGAGAATCTCCGTGACACCCCAGGAGAATTGGATTTCGGCCGAAACACCTTCGAGACACCCCTGTTGAAAGCTCACGACACTCTAGCTTTAAGGCGACGACACCCGTGCTTAGAGCTGATCACGGAGAGAACACCCGCGACACCCCTTGTCGAATTCGGCCGAAACTCCTTCGTGACACCCCAGTTGAAATCTAATGACACCCTAGCACCAATGCTACGACCCGTGCTTAGAACTGACCACAGGAGAATCCCCGCAATACCCCAAGGAGAATTGGATTTCGGCCGAAACTCCTTAGAGACACCCCTGTTGAAAGCTCACGACACCCTAGCTTTAATGCGACGACACCCGTGCTTAGAACTGACCACGGCGAGAAGGCCCGCGACACCCAAGTTACTAAAATTTATTTTTATTCATAAAAAAGAAAAGAAAAAAAGTACATGAGCCCTCACTGGGGCTTGACATCTGCTTCGGTCGCTGCCTCGGCGATCTGGCGCTAGGGACTCTACTTGCGACTCCAGCCGGCTGTTGGCCCGAAGCAGGACCTCGATTTGTCTCATTGAACGGCCATGTATTGCTCGGCCGCCCTGTTGAGTCGCTCGCTGATTGCGAACGACTCCTCATAGACCTCCGCATCGACGGTGACCGTTGTGCGGCGGCTCCCATGGGTGCCAGTAGATCGCCCCTCGCCTCTAGAAGCCATCTCAGTATCAAAAAAGTTTGGAAGATCAGCTGAAAAGGTGATTAACGATGGCATTCCCCCATCCATATTTAAGGTACTCCTGGCGGGTGTTTCGATTGCCATGCGCCACCATCTCAGTGGCGGTTCACAGGAATCGAATCGGTGCCCCCCCCCCTCGTTGAGTTTCGAGGGATGGGGAACAGAAGAGAGTTTCGAGAAGCCAAATACCGGTTATCGTAGTAAGTTTTACGTCGTCCCAAGAGAAAACCTCACGACACCCAAGGATGATTTAGATTTCGGCCGAAACTCCTTCGCGACACCCCACTTGAAACCTCACGACACCCTAGCATCAATGCTACGACACCCGTGCTTAGAACTGACCACGGAGAGAATCCCGTGATACCCCAGGAGAATTGGATTTCGGCCGAAACTCCTTCGAGACACCTCTGTTGAAAGCTCACGACACCCTAGCTTTAAGGCGACAACACCCGTGCTTAGAACTGACACAATCCCCGCGACACCCCAGGAGAATTGGATTTTGGCCGAAACTCCTTCGAGACACCCTGTTGAAAGCTCACGACACCCTAGCTTTAAGGCGACGACACCCGTGCTAGAGCTGATCATGGAGAGAACCCCCGCGACACCCCTTGTCGAATTCGGCCGAAACTCCTTCGTGACACCCCACTTGAAATCTAATGACACCCTAGCACCAATGCTACGATACCCGTGCTTAGAACTGACCGCACGGAGAATCCCCGCGACACCCCAGGGAGAATTGGATTTCGGCCGAAACTCCTTCGAGACACCCCTGTTGAAAGCTCACGACACCCTAGCTTTAAGGCAACGACACCCGTGCTTATAACTGACCACGGAGAGAATCCCCGTGACACCCCAAGAGAATTGGATTTCGGCCGAAACTCCTTCAAGACACCCTGTTGAAAGCTCACGACACCCTAGCTTTAAGGCGACGACACCCGTGCTTAGAGCTGATCACGGAGAGAAAACCCCCGCGACACCCCAGAGAGAATTGGATTTCAGCCGAAACTCCTTCGAGACACCCCTGTTGAAAGCTCACGACACCCTAGCTTTAAGGCGATGACACCCGTGCATTAACAGTGAACCCACGGGTGTCGTCGCCTTAAAGCTAGGGTGTCGTGAGATGATAACTGGGGTGTCGTATTGTTTTAACCTTCGTGTCCTAAATCCTAATCCTTTGTCAGCATATATTGACAACTAAATCTATGGATATCATTGTTCATGACTGCGTGCCTATATTTTCACAGTTGATGCTGAAATTGTAGATCGAAAAGAAATCGATAACACTCCCGGCCGTGCACCTTCACCCGTCGCTCCAAATGCAGTGGATGATATTGTAGTTCCTCAAACTGGGATGGAATTCAATTCAGCAGATGATGTATATACGTTCTACAATGGATACGCGAAATGAGTTGGTTTTGGAATCACAACAGTGTGTAGCAGGGCCAACAACAAAAAACAACTTTGCTTCAAGCACCTGGCGTGTTGGAGGCAAGGAAAATCTAGAAAATCAGAGAAGAGTATGAATCATAGGGATACTGGGAAAGTTGATTGTATGGCATCCATAAAAGCAAGACTGAATGCTACAAGTGGTAAGTGGATATTGGATGAGGTTTCTCTAGAACATAACCATGGGATGTCCATAACATCAACTGGTTATCTACGGTCGCATAGGAGGATCAGCACACCAGAGAAGGCAGAGATCAGCAATTTACATGCCGTGAATGTTCCGACGACTCAGATATACTCTGCCATAGCAAGGAGAAAAGGGGGCAGAAGACAATTGGATTTCACCGAGAAGGATGCTCGTAACTTCATTTGTCGCGAACGTCAGTCTAAGCTGAAAGAAGGAGATGCTCAGTCGATGGTAATTCATTTCGCCGAAATGCAACTCAGAAATCCCAATTTCTTCTATTCCTTAGACCTCAATGATAATGGTCATCTGAGGTCTGTCTTCTGGATTCATCCAAGGTCAAGATTGGCATGCACATACTTCGGTGATGTTCTAAGCTTTGACTCAACGTACTTGACAAACAGATATCAAATGCCTTTTTGTCCATTCGTTGGGGTCAACCATCATGGACAGTCCACCTTGCTTGGATGCGCATTGTTGTCTGATGAGAGTACTGAGACATATAAATGGGTTTTTCAGACTTGGCTGGATGCAAATGGTGGTCAAGCACCTATTGCCATGATAACTGACCAAGATAAGGCAATCGAGGCTGCTGTCAAAGAAGTTTTTCCTAACACACGACATCGATTTTGTCTTTGGCATATATTGAAGAAGATACCTGAAAAGATTGGCCACATTTGCACGGCAAATCCCAAGTTTATGGTTGATTTCGATGAGGCGATATATGATTCATTGACCATACAGTCATTCGAGGAAAGGTGGGCACATGTTATGGAGAAATATAAAGGTGCAAGTCTATAGATTGGTTCAATGTCCTTTACGAATGTCGGGATAAATGGGTCCCAGTTTACCTAAAGGATACATTCTTAGCAGGTTTGTATGTCATTGTCTTTGGTTCATGTTCGCGTTAAACGCTTTTTTTTGTTGACAAAATTTTGAACAGGGATGTCATCTTCACAAAGGAGCGAGGGCATTAATCACTTCTTCGATGGGTTTATAAATTCGAAGACAACACTAACGGAGTTCATAAGTAAGTACGAAGATGCCTTGGAAAAAAGATACGAGGCCGAAAATGAGGAAGATAATAGGACGTTGCAAACGATTGCTTTCCTAAAGACATCATCACCTTTTGAGAGACAAGCTGCAGGAAGGTATACAAGGCGCATTTTCAAAAAATTTCAGAATGAGATCCTTGAAATGGCTGCATCAAATACAAAATTGATCAAGGAAGCTGGCAACAGTTGTTTATATTCCGTAAAGTCGTATGAAAGGATTGAAGTCGATGGAATGGGCAAGGAGATGATCAAAGATTATATCGTGTCATACGATAGAAATATTGAGGATGTCCAATGCCAGTGCCGATCCTTTCAGTTCAAGGGGTACCTGTGTAGGCATGCCCTGTTGGTTCTTCATCAAAGTGACGTATTTCGTTTACCAGATAAATACTTCTTGAAGAGATGGTGCAAGGACATGAAATACCAATTCGACAAATTCGACTGCAATACTGAGGGTTATGATAAAAGCACACGAAACTCACGGTACGCAGTGTCAATTTTTTAATTGAAATGTCTTAATATTTGTTATCGTTAATATTATGTTAATGATTGTAGATATAGTTTGCTGAGTCATCGGATGACGAAGCTCGCAGAGATAGCCTCCATGTCTGAAGATGCATTTAATGTAGTGATGGATGGTCTAACACCTATATTCAAAATTGCCGTGGATGCCAACTGCGTAGCTAAACCACGTACAGAGCTTGTAATTCAAGATCCTGAACAAATTAGGACGAAAGGTCGCCCGAGAGAGAACAGATTAAAGAGTGGAGTCGAGAAGAAGTCAAAAAGATCAAGGAAAAATTAGGTCAAGGAAAGAGCTACTTCAAGCATCAGGCAGACTTGTTTGCAGTCTATTAATACTGAAGAGGACCTGAAGAGAATTGTTCCGCCTTCCGAAACTTTGATGGACAAATTTGATGCTTATGTATTGAGTCAACTTACACAAGAGCATATATAAAACACGGGTGTCGTAACTTTTGAATTAGGGTGGCTTGGTCGCAAATGAAGTGCTTTCAAAATAGGGTGTCTATTTCAGTAAAATGAAGTGCTTTTAGTACGACGACACCCCAGCTCTTGGCTAACGACTTCCTGGCTCTTGCGTGGCGACACCCCAGCTCTTGGCTAACGACTCTTAGCTCTTGCGCGGCGACACCCGAAATTCAAAAACCAACGAGACATCCCAGTACTCGCGAACTGACACCGAAGATTTTAGCACGATGACACCCCAGCTCTTGGCTAACGACTCCCTAGCTCTTGCGCGGCGACACCCGAAAGGCGGAAACCTACGAGACATCCCAGTACTCGCGAACCGACACCGAAGATTTTAGCGCGACAACACCCCAGCTCTTGGCTAACGATACCCTAGCTCTTGCGCGGCGACACCCGAAAGGCAGAAACCTACGAGACATCCCAGTACTCGCGAACCGACACCGAAGATTTTAGCGCGATGACACCCCAGCTCTTGGCTAACGACACCCTAGCTCTTGCGCAGCGACACCCAAAAGGCGAAAACCTACGACATCCCAGTACTCGCGAACCGACACCAAAGATTTTAGCGCGACAACACCCCAGCTCTTGGCTAACGACACCCTAGCTCTTGCGCGGCGACACCCGAAAGGCGGAAACCTACGACATCCTAGTACTAGCGAATCGACACCAAAGATTTTAGCGCGATGACACCCCAGCTCTTGGCTAACGACTCCCTACCTTTTGCGCGGCGACACCCGAAAGGCGAAAACCTACGAGACATCCCAGTACTCGCGAACCGACACCAAAGATTTTAGCACGACGACACCCCAGCTCTTGGCTAACGACACCCTAGCTCTTGCGCGGCGACACCCGAAAGGCAAAAACCTATGACATCCCAGTACTAGCGAATCGACACGAAGATTTTAGCGCGATGACACCCCAGCTCTTGGCTAACGACTCCCTAGCTCTTGCGCGGCGACACCCGAAAGGAGGAAACCTATGAGACATCCCAGTACTCACGAACCAACACCGAAGATTTTAGCGCGATGACACCCCAGCTCTTGGCTAACGACACCCTAGCTCTTGCGCGGCGACACCCGAAAGGCGGAAACATACAAAGGCAAACAGATGAATACATCGAGGACACCCCTACTCGCAATATAAAATTTATGCATTTGCATTAAATATTAATCAGTGTTAATATGAATAAATTACATTCAATTTTCATTCAAAGAAGAATAAAAAAATTAAGAATATTTTTCGACAATGTCGCTAATCTTTTTGTTCAGGCCCTCTCTCAATATCGTCGCAGCTAAGTGTCGCCGGTAATCTCTGACTTCCTCATCCATGAAATCCATCTTCATATCAGGATTGTCCCGTCGAGCAAGACATTCCATGTATCTCAGACAGTATAGGCCGCAATCCAGCGATCCGGTCGGTTGGCTTGGGCAATCCGAAATATCTTCCATCGGCCAATCCATCGCTTCCTTCTTATCGCAGTAGATATGGAATATGTGGCCTAGAATTGTATGTCATTTCCTTGCATTGGCCTTGTACTTTGGGTTGCGTTTCAATGAATTCAGGTGCATGAACACCTTTCTTTCCATGTCGACAGCAACCAAATGCCAGTGCGAGTTATCAGAGTTTATTATGGTGAAAAGAAACCAGAATTGGGCCTTATCTTCATCCGATACATTGTCAAATATCGTAGCCCCTGATATTTCAGCAAGTTCATGAGCAGGTGATGAGGAAGTCAGACACAGAGCAGATACGAAAACTGATGCAACTATGCACTTATGGTATCGGTCAGGATGCTCTGTCCAGTTGCGCATCAGAAACTTCTGGCCGCAATCAATTATCTGCCAATGCAATGTAAACCGATTAATATAATTCTAAAATCAACAACTAGAACAGGTTCCTTGATATACTTACATCATCTATTATCATTTCATTGTTAATGAGATCTTGAAGATTTTTTCTTGTTACAACGTCAGAAAACATATTTGTGTAGACGATCTCGTCGGTTTGTCGCTCGCTCAAAAAATTTTGAATAATAATTTGGTCATCTTCGACCGTTGTGTTGGGCTTTGACGTGCCCACTGTCTTCGCCAACTTTTTAGGACGGGTTGTCTCATAACATTCTCCGACGACCATGGATGCCTTACGCTTCCTCGGCTCTTTTTTAACCCTCCTAACAAGCGAAGGCACTCCAATTATTTCTATGTCCATATTATCATCCTTTGGCGCAGGGGTGCCAAGTTTATTATCGGATATGGACTCATCTTTATTTTCATTCCCCTGCTCTGTTTTATCAGCCAATGAATCCCCCTCCAATCTCTTCTCCTCTGCTTTTGCATTCACTGTCTCAATTGGATACTCGGATGAATGGTCCTCCTCCATCTTCTTCTCCTCACTATTTCATTACCAGGCTCGCGGAGGACCAACTCCAGGGAATGCACCTTCTTTGTTTTCTCGTCTCCCTTGTCCTCCTCATTTATTGCATTAGTTTCCTTTCTGAGCAGTGAACTGAGGAGGCTCTCAGCAATGGACAGCCTGTGCCTCACATCGTCGAGTTGATCCTTAACGCACTACAATTTAGTCCTCAACTCGGCACATCCTGCGCAGCTATCCGTTGGTTGAGGGGCGTAGGTATCTGTTGGTTGAGGGAGGGATGCTACATTCTGCTGAGGGAGAAGCCAGCGCTCTTCTGGCAATGGTACAGTAGCTCCCTCCATCTGCAATGCAAGATGATAACAAATTAATATTAAGTGAACATATTGACGCATTAAGTTGAAAAAAATGGTCAGAGCAATGGAGCAATGAACTAGCTTACCAAGTCGTGAGGCTGCAAATCGGCAACCCGAACCGATTGGATCTTCATTTGGTGGTCATACCACTTCAACAGCCGGGGCCATTTATCAGGGTATGCTGGTTCTCGCATTGATGTATGCTCGAGGAACCACGTCTGAACATGATATTTTTTTGGATATTAAATAATGTAATATTACAAAAAAATTTACTCACAACACTAATTATGTCTCAATAATCCTTACCACCAGTGCTGCCGAGCATCCGAACAGGGTAGGCTGCCTCCTAACCTTTTTTGCATTCTTTGAGTGCACCGACTCCTCGGAATGCAAGCAAGCAGCTATTTCTGGGAGAGCCAGAACAATCAACTCCTTCAGTGCCGAAGCCCAGTCGATGCTACCCAGTTGACTTAAGTCATCCAAGTGCTGGATGAGATACCATGGACATCTTTGATTAGACTTTGGAGCCAAAAACATGGCCAACATGTATGCGATCCAAAGTCGAACGGTGTCCTCGACATCTTCCTGTACTTTAGATGATCGGAGTTGAAATATCAACTTCTCCAAACCTTCTTGGCGAAGATCTAAACCCTGGCCAAACCGTCTGAACAACCTTCCGTTGAACATTTGGCTGGACGTGTCGATCTTCTTCCCATGAGCTGGAAGTCCCAGAATGAGTGCGACTTCGTCGGCACTGAATAGAACTGGCTTTCCGTAAAACATGAACTCATCGCCTCCATTGTGACATCTTATGATGTCTGCTAGCAGTCGCCCGTCGACTGTGAACGTCTGCATGTCGACGAAGGCACCAAATGGGGTCCTTCAAATTAGTTTTGTATGCCGTCTAGAGAACCCCATCCTCCAAACCTTCTGAACGTATACGGCCGGCCTGCAGCTATTCTTAAAAAGCTGGGAAGCCTTCACTGGGGGGACTGGAACAATTTTATTATCAACTGAAACAGGGGGTAAGACAGAAGACATACTTGTCATGAAATTTTAAGAGAGGATGTCATAATATTTAATATAGTGATAAACATACCTGAAGGAGCCGCATCCTCATTCGAATGAAGAACCATGTCCTTGCATTGTTCCGCCATTTTCTCCGTCTGCTTCTTCTTTGTTCGCGGTCTTCGTCCACATACGAAAGCACTCATCTCCATGAATGAAGTATACGGAAGAATGAACTATGGTACAAATTTAGGAGGGAAAAGGAGACCAGTGGCTTCTCGAGCAAGAGACGAAGGATGGCTTCTTGAGCAAAAGGATGGCTTCTCGAGCAACAGATGAATGAGTGCTTTTTCTAGGGTTTATGCCGACCTCAGAGAAATACGAAAGGACACCCGGATCGCCATGATCACATCACAGAGACCCGCAAACCCATAGGAACTGCCCACATTTTGCAACTTTTCTCGGAAAGATGGCATGGCTGAGTTACTAGGGTGTCGTCGAATTAGTACTAGGGTGACGTCAAATTCTTGCCTTGTTCAAGCATGGGTGTCGTCGCCTTAAAGCTAGGGTGTCGTGAGATTTCAACTGGGGTGTCACGAAGGATTTACGGCCGATGTTGAACTAGGGTATCGCGGGGATTCTCTCCGTGGTCAGTTCTAACGATGGGTGTCGTTGCCTTAAAGCTAGGGTGTCGTGATATTTCGACTGGGGTGTCGCGAAGGATTTACGGCCGAATTCGACTAGGGTGTCGCCGGGGACTCTCTATGTGGTCATTTGTAAGCACGGGTGTCGTCGCCCTAAAGCTAGGGTGTCGTGGGATTTCAATTGGGGTGTCACGAAGGATTTACGGCCGAATTCGAACTAGGGTGTCGCTGGGATTATCTCCGTGGTCAATTTTAAGCACGAGTGTCGTCTCCTTAGAGCTAGGGTGTCGTGAGATTTCAACTGGGGTGTCGCGATTGATTTTCGGCCGAATTAGAACTAGGATGTCGCGGGGATTCTCTCCGTGGTCAGTTCTAACGACGGGTGTCGTTTCCTTAAAGCTAGGGTGTCATGATATTTCGACTGGGGTGTCGCGAAGGATTAACGGCCGAATTCGACTAGGGTGTCGCCGGAGACTCTCTATGTGGTCATTTGTAAGCACGGGTGTTGTCGCCCTAAAGCTAGGGTGTCGTGGGATTTCAACTGGGGTGTCGCGAAGGATTTACGGTCGAATTAGAACTAGGGTATCGCTGGGATTATCTCCTTAAGCACGGGTGTCGTCTCCTTAGAGTTAGGGTGTCATGAGATTTCAACTGGGGTGTCGCGAAGGATTTACGGCCGATGTTGAACTAGGGTGTTGCGGGGATTCTCTCCGTGGTCAGTTCTAACGACGGGTGTCGTTGCCTTAAAGCTAGGGTGTCGTGATATTTTGACTGGGGTGTCGCGAAGGATTAACGGCCGAATTCGACTAGGGTGTCGCCGGGGACTCTCTATGTGGTCATTTGTAAGCAAGGTGTCGTCGCCCTAAAGCTAGGGTATCGTGGGATTTCAACTGGGGTGTCGTGAAGGATTTACGGCCGAATTAGAACTAGGGTGTCGCTGGGATTATCTCTGTGGTCAGTTTTAAGCACGGGTGTCGTCTCCTTAGAGCTAGGGTGTCGTGAGATTTCAACTGGGGTGTCGCGATTGATTTTTGGCCGAATTAGAACTAGGGTGTCGCGGGGATTCTCTCCGTGGTCAGTTCTAACGATGGGTGTCGTTGCCTTAAAGCTAGGGTGTCGTGATATTTCGACTGGGGTGTCGCGAAGGATTTACGGCTGAATTCGACTAGGGTGTCGCCGGGGACTCTCTATGTGGTCATTTGTAAACACGGGTGTCATCGCCCTAAAACTAGGGTGTCGTGGGATTTCAACTGGGGTATCGCGAAGGATTTACGGCCGAATTAGAACTAGGGTGTCGCTGGGATTATCTCCTTAAGCACGGGTGTCGTCTCCTTAGAGCTAGGGTGTCGTGAGATTTCAACTGGGGTGTCGCGAAGGATTTACGGCCGATGTTGAACTAGGGTGTCACGAGGATTCTCTCCGTGGTCAGTTCTAACGATGGGTGTCATTGCCTTAAAGCTAGGGTGTCGTGATATTTTGACTGGGGTGTCGCAAAGGATTAACGGCCGAATTCGACTAGGGTGTCGCCGGGGACTCTCTATGTGGTCATTTGTAAGCACGGGTGTCGTCGCCCTAAAGCTAGGGTGTCGTGAGATTTCAACTGGGGTGTCGCGAAGGATTTACAGTCGAATTCGACTAGGGTGTCGCCGGGGACTCTCTATGTGGTCATTTGTAAGCACGGGTGTCGTCGCCCTAAAGCTAAGGTGTCGTGAGATTTCAACTGGGGTGTCGCGAAGGATTTACGGTCGAATTAGAACTAGGGTGTCGTGGGGATTCTCTCCGTGGTCAGTTATAACGATGGGTGTCGTTGCCTTAAAGCTAGGGTATCGTGATATTTCGACTGGGGTGTCGCGAAGGATTTACAACCGAATTCGACTAGGGTGTCGCCGGGACTCTCTATGTGGTCATTTGTAAGCACGGGTGTCGTCGCCCTAAAGCTAGGGTGTCGTGGGATTTCAACTGGGGTGTCGCGAAGGATTTACGGCCGAATTTGAACTAGGATGTCGCTGGGATTCTCTCCGTGGTCAGTTTTAAGCACGGGTGTCATCTCCTTAGAGCTAGGGTGTCGTGAGATTTCAACTGGGGTGTCGCGATTGATTTTCGGCCAAATTAGAACTAGGGTGTCGCGGGGATTCTCTCCGTGGTCAGTTCTAACGACGGGTGTCATCGCCTTAAAGCTAGGGTGTCGTGAACTTTCCACTGGGGTGTCGCGAAGGATTTTCGGCCGAATTTGAAGTAGGGTGTCGCAGGGATTCCTTAGCATCCGGACTCTCAGAGCGAGGGAGGGGAAGAAAGAGTTCTTCTTGCAAAGATGAAATCCAACATAAATTGGCGCTAGGATGGAGGGAAAGGGCAGCATCCGGACTCTCAGAGCGAGGGGGGGTAAGAAAGAGAGTTCTTCTTGCACAGATGAAATTCAGTTGAGCACGAACCTACGCCCTCGCTCTGAAACTCCGGTCGACAGGAAATATTTCAGCTTCGAGGCTGAAAAACCTGGCTACTGGAGTCTACTGGAGTCTTCAAATATAAAAGTTTATCCATGAGTTTTTCCTTGCCAAAACCTCACGTAGACGTTCGCTTCTCTCTCTGAATTCGGCCAAGTCTGTAAGATGGGCCTCAGCTGCCTTCGTTATCTCTTCGTCAATTGCTTTTAAAAGGCTCCTTTTTTCCTCCATCTGCTTGGGAATGCTAGTCATGTTTCTCGAGACTCCCATTTGATCTTCGAAAGTAATGACAGGAAAACAGAGAGAATCCCCGCGACACCCTACCTGGCCGAATTCAGAGAGAGAAGCGAACGTCTATGTGAGGTTTTGGCAAGGAAAAACTCATTGGATAAACTTTTATATTTGAAGACTCCAGTAGACTCCAGTAGCCAGGTTTTTCAGCCTTGAAGCTGAAATATTTTCTGTCGACCAGACTTTCAAAGCGAGGGCGTAGGTTCATGCTCAACTGATTCCTTAGCATCCGGACTCTCAGAGCGAGGGAGGGGAAGAAAGAGTTCATCTTGCAGAGATGAAATCCAACATAAATTGGCGCTAGGATGGAGGGAAAGGGCAGCATTAAAAGAGTTATGACTCCCAGAATGTCATAACTATTTTGTTCTAAGGAAGTTACCCGCGCATTAAATGGTTTGGTCATGCATTAACTAACTCTAACCAGAAAAAACGGTTGGTGTAATAAAGGAGCTTTAGAAAGAAGTGGGAAGAAAGACTTTTTACTTTGTGCTGCGGATGGCATTTCCTCCAGAAGT
This sequence comes from Calamus simplicifolius, assembly GCA_900491605.1. Classification (NCBI taxonomy): domain Eukaryota; kingdom Viridiplantae; phylum Streptophyta; class Magnoliopsida; order Arecales; family Arecaceae; genus Calamus; species Calamus simplicifolius. The sequence continues at coordinate 135,282 of UESW01001755.1, read as the reverse complement.
TTTTGTACAAAGACTCCAGTAGCCAGGTTTTCCAACCTCGAAGCTGAAATATTTTCTTTCGACCGGGGAAGAAGGAGAGTTCTTCTTGCACAGATGAAATACAACGTAAAATGGCGCTAGGATGGAGGGAAAGGGCATTTTCGTCCGCATGCTAATTTTAAAAAAAAGCGAACTACTTTAAATGGCCGTCACGTTCATAACGTAACATCAAAGCAGAGCCATACCGCCGGCAGGTCATCCACGTAGAAGCCACGTGGACCAATCAGAAGAGGCGGTGTAGCCCACGTAGGCCTTGCTGCACCGGGGACGGTATACAAAGTCTTTTCCAATAAAATTTGGAGCTCGGCATGCCATAGGGCCATGCCAGGCACGGCCCATGACATGCCAGATACGATAGGCCCTGGGCCATTTGCTCCTTCTCGCCCCTGCTGTCGGCCCCACCGTAATCGACAACACCTCCGTCGTGGAAGGCATTGACGATCCCATCCCTCCTGCGCCGACTACTCCAAACCCTCCTCAGGACGACGAAGAGAAGGTCCTCATTCACTTCCGATCCCTGGAGTTCACCTCCGCCAGGGGCTTTGATCTGTGCACGACGCAGCCAGGGATGGCGGTGATGGTGGAGGAGGCGGGTTTATGATCGTACTGTTGGTTTTTTCTCCATTAAGCGTATCGGTTAGTTACGAATAAGATGGTCCTATATTCTGATCTTGAGGGATTGCGTGAATTCAAATTTTGAATTCACGATTGAGATAAGAATCCCTCAACCATATCCGTTTAAAGCGGCGCCCTCTGTGATGGACAGATAAGGCATACAGGTTTATAAAACGGGTAGGTCCCTGCGCCTGGTTTTTTATCGAGAGAGAAAAAGTTTACACCATCGCTGAGAGAGACCGCAAGGCGTGGAAGATCCTTACCCTCATCTAGAAGAAAATCAACAGCAATGGCTGGAGATATTTATCGATCCTTTCTATAATTAATTAGGATAAATATATTGGTCCCATATTTATCCGCATATATGATAGGGATCAATATATTTAAATTTCAGTCTTTCATTTGGTATCAGAGCGTATAAAATAATACCTCTGCCTTGATTATTAGGATATGATTATTTCTATTGATATATGGATCTGATAAAATCCTATGAAACAATCTTTATATGATTTATTTGATAAAGAGGGATAAGGTATTCTTGATCTCTATTTCTCTCGCTTAGGGATAGTCCAAAGGGGAGGCTACTGGTAGTACCCTGGATTATTTGACCCAACGAGCGTACGGTAGGGATATTAGGGATGTACCAATAAGGGAGGCTGTTGTAGTACCTTGGTGCATTTGACCCAACTACCTGCGTACCGGGAGAGTTAATAGGTCATCAAGAATCATTTGAAAGGGCATTAGATCTTATGTACTCTTAATATTCAGTTTATTTAATTCAGTTTTATTTAAGAGATTGATTAGTAAGATTTATGCCATTCTTATCTATTTGCTCACCCTTTTGGATATAGTTTAAATAAAAGATAAATCCAAATATCTCATCATTAAATCACCATGAAATAAGGAAGCATCAGTTTTCTTACTTTGGATATGTGCACAGAATGAGGACGGATAAAAAAAAACTCCTCTTAGAAAAACGTGCAGGACAATAAAAAAAAAGGCTCGCCAGCGGCATTGAGAATTAAAAAAAAAAAAAATTCAGCGCTGGCCAGCCCAGCGCTTGGGCCAGGCGCTGGCCAGCAGCTGGCTGGCCCAGCATTTGGGCCAGGCGCTGGCTGGCCCAGCGGCCTGGCCTGGGCCAGGCCAGCAGCGGGCTGGCCCAGCGCTTGGGCCAGGCCAGCAGCGGGCTGGCCCAGTGCTTGGGCCAGGCCAGCAGCTGGCTGGCCCAGCCAGCTGCCCGCTGGCTGGCCCAGCGGCCTGGGCCAGGCCAGCAGCGGGCTGGCCCAGCGCTTGGGCCAGGCCAGCAGCTGGCTGGCCCAGCCAACTGCCCGCTGGCTGGCCCAGCGGCCTGGGCCAGGCCAGCAGTTGGCTGGCCCAGCGCTTGGGCCAGGCCTGGGCCAACCGCTGGCCAGGCTTGGGTCCAGCGCCTGGCCAGACTGGCCCATTGCATGGCCTAGTAATCAGGACTGGCCCATTGCCTGGCTAGCCTAGCCATCTGGACCAGCAATCAGGTTGGACTGTGTGCACAGCAGTTTGAGTCAGCCATAAAGCTGGGTCGTGTGCCCAGCTTGAATTACAGTAGGCTGGATTGCAAGCAGTCCAAGCATATCTGATCCAAAAAAAAAAAAAATTTTTTTTGAGGTGATTGAGAGATTTTTTGGTTAAATTAAACTATTAGAATTGGGTGAGGATGACGGGCTGTTGGCTCGTTCATTAAGTGGATGGACCATTAGTCTGGCCTATTTATGTTCAATTATATTTAGAATTTGTGTGTATAAATTTTGTGAATTATGCATGCATCTTAAGTAACATAATTGAACATAAAAATTAAATAATGTCTAAGTGATAAATACAATTGAATAATTGAGGAGTAGCCACAACATCCTTAATTATAAAATTGTATAATAAAGTTAGTAAATCACATAAATAATAGACATTAATTGTAATTAATTATATAAATATAATAAAATTTATTCCACAGGAATTTTTGTTATATTTATATAATTAATTAGGATAAAATATCAAATTATATTTTTCTAATCTACCCACAGGAATTAGAAAGAAGGAACATAATTTGATAGATTTATCATACAGACTTAAGTGAATCTAATTGAATTAAAGCTTTAGCCCACAGGCAAGTTTTATGTCAGTAGATTCACTGTTTTATATTTATATAATTAATTAAGATAAAATATCAAATTATATTTTTCTAATCTACCCACAGGAATTAGAAAGAAGGAACATAATTGATAGTTTTATCATACAGACTTAAGTGAATCTAATTGAATTAGAGCTTTAGCCCACAGGCAAGTTTTATGTCAGTAGATTCACTGGTTTCTAAATGCATAATTTACATTGGTAAAGCATTTTATTAGCCTCAATTTTTTGATAATAAGCATGTATGTTTAAATTTTGCAGTTATGCAACCTGTAAATTTCTCTGAAATAAAATGTGACATACCTGAATTAAGGGGTGATAACTATAAGGTTTGGAAGGAGAGAATTCTCCTTCATTTGGGTTGGATGGACATTGATTATGCTATAAGGAAGGATGAACCACCTTCAGTAACTCAGACCAGCACTCCTAATAAGATTGCGATTTATGAACGTTGGGAGCGATCCAATCGCTTGAGTACAATGTTCATAAAGACAAAATCTCTGTTGGTATACGTGGTTCAGTTGATAAGTATGAGAATGTCAGGGAGCTACTAAAGGCCATTGAAGAGCAATTTAGTACTTCAGATAAAGCTCTTGCCAGTACCCTAATATTGAAGTTGTCATCCTTGAGGCTCACTGGAGTGAGAGGTGTGCGTGAGCACATTATGCAAATGAGGGACATTGCAGCTCAACTGAAGACTCTTGAGGTTGAAATGTCCGAGTCCTTTCTGGTGCACTATATTTTAAATACACTTCCACAGCAGTATGGACCATTTAAGATATCTTATAACACACATAAGGAAAAATGGTCAATCAATGAACTTTTGGCCATGTGTGTTCAAGTGCAATGCTGACTACAAGTGGAAAGGATCGGGCACGAGCCAAGAAGAAGGGTAAAAGTAAAATACCACCCAAATATGATATTAAGAAGGAATCCAAGTGTTTCTTCTGTAAGAAGAAGGGACACATGAAGAAGGATTGCATCAAGTTCAAGACTTGGCTTGAAAAGAAAGGTAAAACAATCTCACTTGTCTGTTATGAATCTAATATGGCTAATGTTATTTATAACACATGGTGGATTGATTCTGGTTCTACAATCCACATTTGCAATACTTTGCAGGGTATGCAAAACTTAAGGAAGCCAGTGGGAAGTGAGCAGTATATCTCTTCAGGAAATAAGATGCGCTCACATGTGGAAGCTATAGGGACATGCACCTTAGTTCTTAGTAGTGGTTTTGTTTTAAATTTGGAAAGGACCTTTTATGTACCTAGTTTTTCTAGGAATTTAATTTCAGTTTCAAGACTTGTACCTTTTGGTTATTCTTTCAACTTTTCAGATACTTCTTCCAGTTTATATTATAAACCTGAACTTGTTGGGAATGGTACTTTGTCTGATGGTCTTTTCTATATTAATTTGCAAAATAATACCACTCATGATGTAATGCATGTTAGGGCTGGCATAAAAGATGTGTTGTAAATGATAACTCTTCTATGTTGTGGCATCGGAGATTGGGACATATCTCCATAGATAGAATCAAGAGGTTAGTGAATGAAGGGGTACTCAATACTTTGGACTTCACTGACTTTGATACTTGTGTGGACTGCATTAAAGGCAAGCAGACCAATAAGTCAAAGAAAGGTGCCAAGAGGAGTTCAGACCTATTAGAGATCATACACACGGACATTTGTTGTCCGGATATGGATTTTCATGGTCCGAAATACTTTATCTGCTTTATTGATGATTACTCACGATTTATGTATCTCTACTTGCTTCATAATAAGAACGAAGCATTAGATGCCTTTAAGGTATTCAAGGCAGAAGTAGAGACACAATGTGGAAAGCAAATCAAAATTGTGAGATCTGATAGAGGAGGTGAGTATTATGGGAGATACACAGAAGATGGACAAATGCCTGGTCCATTTGCGAAGTTCCTTCAAGAACATGGGATTGTTGCCCAATACAGTTTACCTGGCTCACCTGATCAGAATGGTGTAGCAGAAAGAAGGAACCGAACATTGATGGACATGGTGAGGAGCATGATTAGCAGCTCCAAACTACCTAAGTCCTTGTGGACAGAAGCTCTCAAGACAGCTGTGTACATATTAAATCGAGTTCCAACCAAGGCTGTTTCTAAAACGCCATTTGAGTTATTTAAAGGTTGAAAGCCAAGTTTGCGACATGTACGCGTATGGGGATGCCCATGTGAAGTGAGAGTATACAATCCACAAGAGAAAAAGCTGGACCCTAGGACCATTAGTGGGTATTTTGTTGGATATGCCGAGAGGTCCAAGGGATATAGATTTTACTGTCCATCTCATACAACTAGGATTGTGGAATCAAGAAATGCCAAATTTCTTGAGAATGACTTGATCAGTGGGAGTGATCAATTGCAGAGCATGATTCCTGAAAGGGAACATTCTGATGCTCAACCTTCCACTTCAAGTGACAAACTGATTATCGTTCATAGTGCCCCTCAAGATCAAACGGGCATTATACAACCAGTCGTTGAAATTCCACAATTTGCTGATAATGAACTAGTAGATCCAGTCTCTCATGAGTTACCAGAGATAGTTGAACAATCAACTCCTCCAGAGGAGGTTGTTACAACATTAAGAAGATCTACAAGAGAAAGGAAATCAGCAATTTCTAGTGACTATATTGTGTATCTTCAAGAGTCGGACTATAACATTGGAGCTGAAAATGATCCTGAAACATTTTCACAAGCCATGAATTGTAAGGAATCTAATTTATGGTATGATGCTATGAAAGATGAGATGAATTCTATGGCAGTTAATGGAGTCTGGGATCTTATTGAGTTGCCTGATGGAGCAAAAGCCATTGGCTGCAAATGGGTCTTTAAGACCAAGAAAGACTTGTTAGGCAACATTGAGCGATATAAGGCAAGACTCGTTGCTAAGGGATTCACTCAAAGGGAGGGAATTGATTACAAGGAGACATTTTCTCCTGTATCTAAGAAAGATTCCTTCCGCATTATCATGGCACTTGTTGCGCATTTTGATTTAGAGTTGCAACAATGGATGTGAAAACTGCATTTCTCAATGGAGATCTAGAGGAAGAGGTTTATATGAAACAACCTGAAGGTTTTTCCTCTAGTAATAATGAGCAATTAGTATGCAAGCTCAAGAGATCTATATATGGATTGAAACAAGCCTCTCGGCAATGGTACTTAAAATTTCATGATGTGATTTCTTCATTTGGATTTGTAGAGAACATCATGGATCAATGTATATACCAGAAGGTCAGTGGGAGCAAAATTTATTTTCTAATCCTATATGTAAATGATATTTTACTTGCAACCAATAATAAAGGTATGTTACATGAGGTGAAACAATTTCTCTCTGAGAATTTTGACATGAAAGATATGGGTGATGCCTCTTATGTCATTGGCATTAAAATTCAAAGAGACAGACTTCGAGGTGTTTTAGGTCTATCTCAAGAAACCTATATCAATAAAATTTTAGAGAGATTTCGGATGAAAAATTGTTCACCGAGTATAGCTCCCATAGTCAAGGGTGACAGATTCAATTTAAGTCAGTGCCCAAGGAATGACTTTGAGAGGGAGGAAATGAAAAACACTCCATATGCCTCAGCTGTTGGTAGCTTGATGTATGCTCAGGTCTGTACAAGGCCTGACATAGCATTTGCAATTGGGATGTTGGGGAGATATCAGAGTAATCCAGGTTTAGACCACTGGAGAGCTGCTAAGAAGGTGATGAGATATCTTCAGGGTACCAAGGACTACATGCTTATGTTCAGACGGATCGAAAATTTGGAAGTAATTGGCTACTCTGATGCTGCTTTGCTGGCTGTGTTGATTCTCGGAAGTCAACATCTGGATACATATTTATGTTTGCTGGTGGAGCTGTATCTTGGAGGAGCGCCAAGAAGACTTTGACTGCTACTTCCACCATGGAAGCCGAGTTCGTATCATGTTTTGAGGCTACCTCGCATGGTGTATGGTTGAAGAGTTTCATTTCTGGGCTTAGAATTGTGGATTCTATATCTAAGCCATTGAAGATTTTTTGTGACAATTCAGCTGCAGTGTTTATGGCTAAAATAATAAGAGTGGTAGTCGAAGCAAGCACATCGACATCAAATATTTAGCCATACGAGAACGTGTTAAAGAAAAGACAGTGGTTATAGAGCACGTGAGCACTGAGTTGATGATAGCTGATCCCTTGACTAAAGGCATGCCACTACAGAAGTTTAGGGATCATGTAGACCGTATGGGTCTTGGTTATTTTATTTAATTCATTGTAATGATGAATTTTATAATTAATGAAACTCTTTTATGATTGTGATGTTTTTCACATTCAGTTATTTAGTGTACACATTTATTTGTGATGAGCATCATTAAGTTGGACCTAGAATAAACATGGGGTTTATTCATTAAGTTATATGGGTTTATGTTTGGGAAATATAATACATAGTGATACATGGTAAATAATACTCGATTTTAAGAGGACCTATTGCCATGATTCATGTATTCTGTTTCTTACTATAGTAATAGAATATACGGACCAAGTGGAAGAATGTTGGTTTTTTCTCCATTAAGCTTATCGGTTAGTTACGAATAAGATGGTCCTATATTCTGATCTTGAGGGATTGCGTGAATTCAAATTTTGAATTCACGATTGAGATAAGAATCCCTCAACCATATCCGTTTAAAGCGGCGCCCTCTGTGATGGACAGATAAGGCATATAGGTTTATAAAACGGGTAGGTCCCTGCGCCTGGTTTTTCATCGAGAGAGAAAGTTTACACCATCGCTGAGAGAGACCGCAAGGCGTGGAAGATCCTTACCCTCATCTAGAAGAAAATCAACAGCAATGGCTGGAGGTATTTATCGATCCTTTCTATAATTAATTAGGATAAATATATTGGTCCCATATTTATCCGCATATATGATAGGGATCAATATATTTAAATTTCAGTCTATCATCCGCCTGGTGCCGAGAGGTCGGAAAGTCAACGGTGGTCACAGTAGAGCAATCGGCCTGATAAAAAATCGAGGCCAAGGCGACGAGGACCGAGGGCAGCTCGAATTGGTTGATCTGGTGGTTGGGAATTGGGGTGTAGGATGAGAGGGGAGGAGGCAGCGCGTTGAGCTCGGAGAGCATGCTCTCCAGCTAGTTGGAGAGGTTGGAGGGGTTATAGTGGACGGTGTCGGAGGTGAGGTGGGAGAGGAAAGCATCGTCCTAGGTGGTGCTGTTGCCCATGGCCATCTCGAGTTGCTCAAGCTTCTGGGCGACGTCGACCATATCCGAGAAGTGGACCTTGTACTCGAGCATAGCCAGGAGCTCGTCCACTCCCCCGTCCTGCTCCTCTACTGCCTTTTCGGCTTCGACGGCTCTCCCCTCCCTCCCACTCCCTCCCCCTCGCCCTCGCCCTCTTCCTCCTCTTCCGCATGGATCCACTGCACCTCCGTCGACCCCAACCTTGCTGCCATCCTCTACGTTCTCCTCTTGCCCCAGGGCATCCTCATTTCCTCCATCTTCTCTGTTGATGGCAGCGCCTTCATCAAGTACATCTTTCCCCTGGAGCGTCTCCCTGAATGGATGCGCTTAGCTCTCCAAAGCGATATACCATCCTCCATCCTCTTAGATCTCCCCTCTTTTCAAGAGCAGGATCAAAGAGAACATGATCCCAGGCCCTTGTGGGCCGGCAAAGCCCAGGACCTTATGGATCGTGTTGGGCTGGCATGGCAAGTTGTGTCGTGCCTAGCCCAGGCCCTAATGGGCCACGCCAGTCTTGATCTGTGGGTCAGAGTTTTTGAGCCCAGCACGGCCCCTTTTAATGAGCCGTGCTTGGCACGGCCCGGTACTGTAACAACAGAGCTGTGTCAAACATGGTCCAGTTCATGCCAGGCTGGGCCGAGCCATGGGCAGCCCGGCCCAGTGCCCATCTCTAGTCCAAGGAAAAGACTTTGTACACCACATCCGGTGCAGCAAGTCCTACATGGGCCGCACCGTCCTTCCTTATTGGTCGATACCCATTAAAAAATATTAAGACAGCTTTACGACATTTCAAGGAATCCCAGTTTTAAACTTACGACATCATAGTTATAAAATTAAGACACACGTTCAGAAAGTAAAAAAAAATTACAACACCCCAGTTTTAAACTTACAACACCATCGTAGTTATAAAATTAGGACACCCGTTCAGAAAGCAAAAAAAATTACAACACCCCAGTTTTAAACTTACGACACCGTATTTATAAAATTAAGACATTCGTTTAGAAAAGGTGTCGTCTGTACACAAATTTCAAAAAAAAAAAGCTGTCTGACGTGCATTAATACCCATTCAGCTTTTTTTTAGAATTTGTGCATAGACACGTTTTCTGAGTGGGTGTTGTAATTTTATAACTACGATGTCGTAAGTTTAAAACTGGGATGTAGTAAGTTTTTTTTGCTTTCTAAACGGGTGTCTTAATTTTATAACTATGGTATCGTAAGTTTAAAACTGGTGACGTGTATTAATACTGATTCAGATTTTTTTGGTGTCTTAATTTTGTAACATAATGTCGTAAGTTTAAAACTTGGGCATCATAATTTTTTTTGATTTCTGAATGGGTGTCTTAATTTTATAATTATAATTACATAAATTTAAAACTGAGGTATCATAATTTTTTTTTCTCATAAAATTGTCTTGATATTTTTTAATAAAGCTATATGAACCAATAAAAAAAAGGATGCAGTCCTTCTAGGACTTGCTGCACCAGTGTCAAAGTCTTCTCCTTGGTTCAAACGGATTCGAAGGGGGAATAGTGAGCGTAATCGGTAACCTTAACTTCTTTCCTTCTTCGCTCGGTAACAAACGAATTCATGGCTGCTCAGCGTTCTCCGTCGCCGCTACTGCGGGCGATGAACAGGCGGTGGACCTGGATTACCCTCTTCCTCTTCCTCCTCGTCCACGTCCTTCTCTCCTCCCCCTGGAACCTCCTCCTATCCATCCGCACCTGGTACAACTCCACCGGCTGGAAGGCCCTCTACGCCTTCGTGCTCTACGGTGGCGTGTTCGGCCTGCTGTCCATAGGGGTCGCGCTAGCCGTGGCTGTGCCGGCCACGGTGATCACCTGGGTCACCATACTCGTGCTGCTCGCCTTCTTCGGCAAGTCCCGCCAGGGGCTGCTCGCGGTGAGCCACCGGATCATCGCCGACGTCACCGGGTTTGTCTTCAAGTACTTTTCTACGCAAGGGCATCGGCGCCGTCATCAACTTCCTCTGACTTAGTGGACAAGGAGGACAGCACCTAGATTTATGGTTCTTTTCTGTTGTTCTTTTGGCTATAGCTTAAGTGATCAGGGGAATTTTTTTTTGTTGATAGCAAACAACTTATGAGATGTTTGTGCACAAAATTTGCCCTGAAATTTTTGTCTACCATTGCAGTTCATAGGATCATGAGAAAAATGAAATTAAATTAAAACTGTGTCATGGTGAGTCATGCCACGCTAAATTATGAGGTCTAATGTTTGTTCTTATTGTTCCCTTGCTGATTTCAGTCGCAGCAAAGGATGGCCACTTTACGGAAAGGGTGATTCATAGAAATGGAGCTATATTCAAGCATGGTTGGCATTCTCGTAATCCTTTATTAATTATTCTTACAATCTTTTGTCTCTTTCAAACGGACCAACTTATTAAATTCTAAATTTCGGCATTAATATTGGAATATGGTAATCTTGGAATACTTTTCTATTTATATATGCCGGCCAATTTATCATATTCATAATCTTGGCATACTTTTTAATTTATGGATGCATGATTTTTAGTTATTCTTGGAGGACAACTTGTCATATTCGTAATTTTGACATACTTTCCTCTATTTGTGAGCACCAAATATGTAATTTATGGGATGACATTTCTAGATACCTTATTTATTATTTCTGAATATTTTCAGCCATTTTGAAATTAATTTTAACTTGAAAAACGTCATTATGAACTTTCCAAGTTAGTAGGCCGACTCCTGTAAACACTTTTGATTTTATTAAAGATTATTATGAAATTATTATAAAAAAAATTTAAGATTTTTATATTTTTATCATCAGAGTTCAAATAATTTTGATTATTAACTTACACATTACCTTTATTGGCCATATCAACCCATGCTTGTCTCAACAGTTAGCCTGGTGATCCATCCAATGCCATATGACTTTCAAGCAATTCTCATCTTCCATTTCGAGACATGTCATCGTACAACATTGAAAGCTAATTAAATTTAAACATCGAAGTCGTGCTCTAATAAACCAGATTCCAGCACATGCCATATGATGGGGCCAGTTGACCCCATAAAAAATAAAATTTTTTGGACGGCCCAAAGGCCCAGACTCTGACACCAGCTTCAGCGACGGCCCCCCAGCGATGGACTCCGGCGACGGCCCCAAAGGCCCAAACTCTAACTCCAGCGACGGCCTCAAGCACCGGCTTCCAGCGCCAGCCCCCGACGCTAGCCAAAGGCCGACACCCGCCAAAGGCCGGCCTCTCCAAGCTGGCCGGCCCCGGCACATTGCTGGCCGGCCACGGCGTTTCCAAGGTAGCCGGCCCCGGCACATTTCTGGCCGGCCACGGCGTCTCCACGCTAGGCGGCCCCTACTTCTCCAGGCAACTCGGCCACGGCGTCTCCAAGGTAGCCAGCCCCGGCACATTGCTGGCCGGCCACGGCATCTCCAAGCTAGCCGGCCCCGGCGTCTCCACGCCAGGCGGCCCCTACTTCTCCAAGCAACTTGGCCACGACGTCTCCAAGGTAGCCGGCCCCGGCACATTGCTGGCCGGCCACAGCGTCTCCAAGCTAGCCGGCCCTGCCGTCTCCACGCTAGGCGGCCCCTACTTCTCCAGGCAACTCGGTCCCGGCGTCTCCAGTCCCGCCGAGTTGGCCAAGGCCATCCCAGGCCGGCCAGACTCGGCCCCGGCGTCTCCCGTCCCGCCGAGTCGGCCAAGGCCATCCCAGGCCGGCCCGACTCGACCCCGGCGTCTCCAGTCCCGCCGAGTCAGCCAAGGCCATCCCAGGCCGGCCCGACTCGGCCCCGGCGTCTCCAGTCCTGCTGAGTCGGCCAAGGCCATCCCAGCCGGCCTGACTCGGCCCCGGCGCCTCCAGTCCCGCCGAGTCGGCCAAGGCCATCCCAGGCCGGCCCGACTCGGCCCGACGTCTCCAGTCCCGCCGAGTCGGCCAAGGCCATCCCAGGCCGGTCCGACTCGGTCCGGCGTCTCCTGTCCCGCCGAGTCGGCCAAGGCCATCCCAGGCCGGCCCGACTCGGCCCCGGCGTCTCCAGTCCCGCCGAGTCGGCCAAGGCCATCCCAGGCCGGCCCGACTCGGCCCCAGCATCTCCAGTCCCGCCGAGTCGGCCAAGGCCATCCCAGCCGGCCCGACTCGGCCCCGGCGCCTCCAGTCCCGCCGAGTCGGCCAAGGCCATCCCAGGCCGGCCCGACTCGGCCCCGGCGTCTCCAGTCCCACCGAGTCGGCCAAGGCCATCCAAGGCTGGCCCGACTCGGCCCCGGCGTCTCCTGTCCCGACGAGTCGGCCAAGGCCATCCCAGGCCGGCCCGACTCGGCCTGGCGTCTCCTGTCCCGCCGAGTCGGCCAAGGCCATCCCAAGCCGGCCCGACTCGGCCCCGGTGTCTCCTGTCCCGCCGAGTCGGACAAGGCCATCCCAGGCCGGCCCGACTCGGCCCTGGCGTCTCCAGTCCCGCCGAGTTGGCCAAGGCCGTCCCCGTCCGGCCCGACTCGGCCCCGGCGACTCCTGTCCCGCCGAGTCGGCCAAGGCCGTCCCCGGCCGGCCCGACTCGGCCCCGGCAACTCCTGTCCCGTCGAGTCGGCCAAGGTCATCCCCGGCCAGCCCGACTTGGCCCATCATCTCCAGGCCCGCCGATTCGGCCCACCCCGGCACTGCCTTGCCGGCGAGGTAGGCCCCAACCATCTCAGGACGACCCAGCTCGGCCCCAACAAGACGGGACCCCCAGTTCCCGCCAGATCAGCCCCAGCGATTCAAAAATCCGCTCATCTGACGCGCGCCGCCCGACAGCGCCGATGCGCCGTTGCGCCAACATGCGCCGCCCGATAGCACCAGATCTAACAATCCAACGGCCCCGCCGGCTGATGGGACGCAGCCCCATGTGATCATGCCAGCGTCACCCCTATAAAAGGGTAAACTACGTCGGAAATCGGGTAAGGCATTATAACGCACGTTTTACACACTCGACGCCCTAACTCTCAAAGGAACCACCTGATCCTTTGAGACCTCTCCCTCCTCAAGAGCTCTCTCGAGCTCCTTCTCTGCTGTGACCTCTGTCACTAACTTGGGCGTCGGAGGGTCCCACCGGAGAACCCTCTCCGGTCGTGGGACTTCTTTGCAGGCGATCCGGTGAAGAAGAAGAGCCTCCGTTCCCGGCGTCCAGAGGGGTGATCGAGCGTCATCAGATTGGCGCGCCAGGAAGGGGGACACTAAGAAAAGGTAGCGAACGAGCTCCCGGAGCTACATCCATCGTCCCCTCTTTTCTCCCAGAAGCCATGGTGGTGACGCGAGCTCGGGATGCCTCTGTCAGCTGTCGGCTAGGCTCATCCCGCCAGCTGGACAGTAGGAGGCCAATCCCCCTGCTACCAGCCTTCCTGTTGCCAGCCCGCCGCCGGACGCCGTGTCCACACGGCGGAGCAGCTGGCAACCCTCTCCCAGCAAGTTCAAAACCTCACTGCCATGGTCCACGGACTCCAGCAGCAGCAGTCCGTGGCCACCCAGCACCAGACTGCTCCCCCCGCCAGCCAGATGTCGGCGAGGGGAGGCTCCCCCCGGCGAGGGGTCGACCGATGTCAAGCTTCCCTCAGGAAGCCTCGCCGCGAGCCTTCCAAGCGGCCACAATCCCCTGGCCACGGCCCCAGCGAGCTTCCTCCCAAGCCACATCATCACGAGGAACCCAGGCGGAAGTCCCGACTCCCATCTCCATCTTCTGCTTCCTCTTCTTTTTCTTCCTCCGAGCCATCCCGGAGGGCTCCGACGATCAACCGCCAGGCGGAGGAACGCCTGGAGGAGTACAACCGGCGCCTCGACGAGCTCGCCAGGAAGATAAACCATCAGCCAGAGGAAGAGTTCGACACTCGTCCTCCCTACACTTGCCGCATCCTGGAGGAACTAGTCCCCTCCAGGTTCCGCTTCCCCCAGGTGGACCCGTACGACGGTACGACCGACCCTCTCGACCACCTCGAGAGCTACAAGGCCATGATGCAAGTCCAGGGCGCCTCAGACGCCCTCCTCTGCAAGGCCTTCCCTGCAACCCTGCGGAAGGCCGCCCGTGCGTGGCATTCACGCCTGTCCCCCCACAGCATAGACTCCTTCCGGGAGCTGGAGAGGGCATTCCTGGCCCACTTTGATGCCTGCCGCCGATCCCAAGGGTGGCGGACAGCCTCTTCTCCGTCCGCCAGAAGGAAGGAGAGTCCCTGCGGGACTTTGTGTCCCGGTTCAAAACCGCCGCCCTCGAGGTCTACCATCTCGATGATGCGGTGGCCACCCTGGCGCTGAAGCGGGGACTTCTTCCGTCCCGCTTCACCTTCTCTCTGGACAAGAAGCCCCCGAGCTCCTACTTCGACCTCCTCTTCCGGGCCCAGAAGTACATCCGGCAGATGAAGCCGACCTCACCCGCCGGGAGTCTTCGAAGGGCTCCAGCCACAAATCCGCTCGCCCTGAGCCGAGCGGACCTCCTCGCCATCGCCGATCCGACCCCCCTCGCCGTCCGACAACCGGCGCCGGAGCCCTGTCCCCGACGAGGGTAAGCTCACCCCTCTCCTTGCCCCTCGATCCCACATCCTGATGGAGATCGAGGGCGAGCCCTACCTTCAACGTCCTCCCCCGATGAAGAAGGGTGTGTCCCGCGACAGAAGCCGCTACTGTCGATTCCACCGGGACTACGGCCATGACACCGACAACTGCTACAGTTTGAAGTGGGCTATCGAGGAGCTCATCCAACGGGGCTACCTCGGCAAGTATGTCCAGAAGACGCCACAGCCACTGCCGGCCATCATGGGGCCTCCACCAGCTCAAGCCGCCGTCGACAACACCCCCACGAGCGGACCGTTAGGATGGTGTCCTGGGGGTCGGCCTCTGCGTCCAAGCAGCCGAGGGGGGAGGATGCCCCAAATAATGTAATGCCCCGGGGGGAGACTGCTGTAATGAAAAATGTAAACAATGAAGGCGTAGTCGTCGCTATGACGATCGCCAAACACCCTGTAAAAAGGATTTTAGTTGATAGTGGCAGCTCAGCTGACATCCTTACTTACGACGCCTTTGTTCGAATGGGTTTATCTGTTGACTCCCTTCAGCCCGTGGCGACCCCGCTAGTTGGATTCACCGGAGATTCTGTGAGGGTCGAGGGCAAAATATCCTTGCCCGTGACGACCGGAACCCGCCATGCCAAAGCACCGTGATCATGAAATTCTGGTTGTGAGGGTCCCTTTGGCATACAACGCCATTCTTGGGCGTCCCGGCCTGAATCTTTTGGATGCGGTTATCTCCACCCTACATCTATTGGTGCAGTTCCCCACCAGCGAGGGAGTTGGAGAGATGCGTGGGAGATAAGCCGGTCTTACCTTGCTACCATACGGCGTCGAGCCCTCTGGAGGCCGACCCGGCCCTGGAGGCGTCTGATCCTAGAGATTCCGCCAAAGGAGGGGAGCCCGCCGAGCACCTCCTGACTTTCCCTCTCAGCGATGACCCAGCAAGACCGTCGTGCGGGCGGACTCCTTCCCTTGGAGAATCGGGAGCGCCTCTTAGCTTTCCTGCGGGCTAACTCGGACGTATTCGCCTGGTCGGCATCCGACATGCCCGGCATTTCTTCGGAAGTCATCACCCACAAACTTAACATCGACCCGCACCACCGCCCAATCCGTCAAAAGAAGAGGAGCTTTGCCCCCGACCGACAAAGAGCGATTGATGAAGAAGTCAACAAGCTGATCAGCGCCGGCCACATCCGGGAGGCACATTACCCAAGCTGGCTGGCCAACGTAGTCATGGTGCGCAAGGCAAACGGGAGCTGGAGGATATGCATAGACTTCACTGACCTCAACAAGGCGTGCCCAAAGGACAGCTTCCCCTTGCCAAGAATTGACCAGCTGGTCGATTCCACCTCTGGTCACGAGCTTCTCAGCTTCATGGACACCTTCTCCGGATACAACCAGATAAGGATGGACCCCAGCGACGAGGAGCACACCTCCTTCGTGACAGAGAAAGGCATTTACTGTTACAAGGTGATGCCTTTCAGGCCTCAAGAATACGGGAGCGACCTATCAGCGGCGATGAACAAGGTGTTCCATGACCAACTCGGCCGAACATGGAAGTCTACGTGGACGACATGCTGACGAAGAGCGCCCATGCCGCCGATCGCATCTCTGACCTGGAAGAAACTTTTAACAACCTCCGTCGCTTCCAAGTCAAGCTGAACCCTAAGAAGTGCGCTTTTGGGGTCACGGCAGGTAAATTTCTGGGCTTTATGGTGACCCAGCGCGGAATCGAGGCGAACCCAAGAAGATCAGCGCCATACTTGACATGAGGCCGCTGTCCAACAAGAAGGAAGTGCAGCGGCTAACTGGAAGGGTAGCGGCGCTGAGTCGTTTCCTCTCTAGATCGGCAGAGAGGTGCTTGCCTTTCTTCAAGGCCCTGCGGAAGGTGAACGGTTTCACATGGATGAATGACTGCCAGGAAGCTTTCGACGGCTTAAAGGCGTTCCTGTCCTCCCCACCGCTCCTCTCCAAGCCAGAGATGGGGAGAGTCTTTTCCTTTACTTAGCCACCTCCTCAGAAGCCGTCAGCTCAGTCCTGGTGCGCCTAGACGCTGATGGAACCCAGAAGCCAGTCTACTACGTGAGCAAGGTCCTGCATGACACCGAGGTCAGGTATTCCAAAACAGAGAAAGTCATTTTCGCCTTGATAGTTTCCGCCCGGCGTCTTCGCCCGTATTTCCAAGCCCATCCCATCGTGGTGCTCACGGACCAACCTCTCTGGGCCATCCTGGCCCGTCCGGATACTTCAGGCCGACTCGCCAAATGGGCCATCAAGCTGGGGGAGTTTGACATCTCTTTCCAAGCGCGACCGGCCCTGAAGTCCCAGGTCCTGGCCGACTTCCTGGTCGAGTGCACTTGGGCGGAGGAGGATCCCAAGGAGGCCACCGAGGAGCAGCCCAAGCCCGAGCCGAGGGATGACGGAAAGACCTGGATCCTCCATGTGGACGGCGCATCAAATTCTCAAGGAAGTGGAGCCGGCCTCATTCTTGCCGGGCCGGAAGGAGAAAGAACCGAGTGCGCCCTGAGATTTCTTTTTGAAGCCACCAACAACCAGGCGGAGTACGAAGCCCTGCTGGCCGGGTTAAGATTAGCCCAGGAGGTTGGAGCAAAGCACCTCAGAGCCTTCACGGACTCGCAACTCGTCTCTGGGCAAATCAACGGAGAGTATGAGGCGCGCGACCCCGTTATGGCGCAATATCTGAAAAAGGTTCAACTCTTGACCTCCTCGCTGCCTTACTTCAGCATCAGCTACATCCCCCGGAGCAAAAATGCAAAGGCGGACATCCTCTCTCGACTGGCTACCTCCACCGACGGCCTGACAAGGGACGCCTACATCGAATATCTAGAAAGCCCAATGTAGAGGGCGGGAGGAAGTCCTCCCACTCACCCCGGAACCTACATGGATGGACGCCTATGTCCGCTACCTCACCGACGGCACCCTCCCTGACGACCGCAACGAAGCCATATTGCTCAAGTGGAGGGCCTCCAAGTTCATCCTCCTCGACGGGCGCCTATACAGAAGGTCATTTTCCTACCCGTTGCTTAAGTGCGTAGGCCCCGCCGATGCCAACTACATCCTCAGAGAAATCCACGAGGGCATTTGCGGGAATCATCTGGGGGACAGATCCTTGGCCCAGAAGGCTCTCCGTCAGGGGTACTTCTGGCTCACTATGAAGGAGGACGCGGCCAAGCTAGTTCAAAGGTGCGACGGCTGCCAGCGCCATGCGCACATCCAGCGCCAGCCGCCTGCTCCGCTGAGTCCACTCTCGGCCCCGTGGCCCTTCGCCCAGTGGGGAATGGACATCCTTGGACCGTTCCCCCCAGCTTCAGGATAGCGGAGATTCTTGCTGGTCGCCATCGACTATTTCACCAAGTGGGTCGAGGTCGAGGCGTTGGCCAAAATCACGGAGAGCAAAGTTAAGGCTTTCTTCTGGAAGTCGATCATATGCCGCTTCGGCTTGCCTCACACCCTCATCACTGACAACGGTCGCCAGTTCAACAACGAGGCGTTCAAAGCCTTCTGCGAGGAGCTGGGCATTCGCCACCGATTCACCTCCGTCGGCCACCCCCAGACCAACGGGGAGGCTGAGGTCATGAACCGCACCATCCTCAGAGGGCTCAGGACTCGCCTGACGGCTCCAAAGGGCGTTGGGTAGAAGAGCTCCCCAGTGTGATATGGGCCTACCACACAACGCCCAGAACCCCGACGGGCGAAACTCCTTTCAGCCTCTCCTTCGGATCCGAGGCCGTCATCCCCGTCGAGATCGGATTGCCCAGTCCATGTGGAGTCCTTCAGTGAGGAAGACAACCCCGCGCTGATTCGGGCCAACCTGGACTTCATCGACGAGGCGCATGACAGAGCGAGACTGCGCATGGCGACCTTTCGCCAGCGAGCGGCTAAGTACTATAACGCCCGGGTTCGCCCCAAGGTTTTTCGCCGCGGAGACTTGGTGCTTCGAAAGGCCGAGGTATCAAAGCCTACCGAGGGGGGCAAGCTATCCCCCAACTGGGAAGGCCCCTACCGTGTCGCCGAGGCGCTCCATCGGGGGGCATACAAACTAGAAGAGCTTGACGGGAAGCCCATTCCATGTACCTGGAATGCGGACAACCTCCGCCGATATTATCAATGATGTACCCCCAGGAGCATAAGCAATAAAGAAAGGTCCTTCCTGGCGACACAGTTTGTCTTCCCTTGCGCAAGTCACTCCAAAGGAGCTCACTGGCATCGCGGCCCATGGACACCACTCGGCCCCAGCACGGCGGTGCCCCCGAGTTGGTTAAGACCCTAAAGGCTCCGTACCCGGCTGAGTCGCCACTTGGGCAGAACACAAACCCCCAGGCTGGTTCAAAAGGAGCTCACTGGCATCGCGGCCCATGGGACACCACTCGGCCCCGGCACGGCGGTGCCCCCGAGTTGGTTAAGACCCTAAAGGCTCCGTACCCGGCTGAGTCACCACTTGGGCGGAACACAAACCCCCAGGCTGGTTCAAAAGGAGCTCACTGGCATCGCGGCCCACGGGACACCACTCGGCCCCGGCACGGCGGTGCCCCCGAGTTGGTTAAGACCCTAAAGGCTCCGTACCCGGCTGAGTCGCCACTTGGGCGGAACACAAACCCCCAGGCTGGTTCAAAAGGAGCTCACTGGCATCGCGGCCCATGGGACACCACTCGGCCCCGGCACGGCGGTGCCCCCGAGTTGGTTAAGACCCTAAAGGCTCCGTACCCGGCTGAGTCGCCACTTGGGCGGAACACAAACCCCCAGGCTGGTTCAAAAGGAGCTCACTGGCATCGCGGCCCAAGGGACACCACTCGGCCCCGGCACGGCGGTGCCCCCGAGTTGGTTAAGACCCTAAAGGCTCCGTACCCGGCTGAGTCGCCACTTGGGCGGAACACAAACCCCCAGGCCGGTTTAAAAGGAACCTGACGATGCCCCGCTCTCAGGTCACCCTCCGGGGTTCACTCCCGGTCCCCACGCTGGGGAAGGATTACTGGCCACCCTCAGCTGGCCAAAGAAGGCACGTGGACGTCCATCCAAGGCAGCGCAAGGTACAAAGGTAAAAGTCCTACACTCCTTTCGCTTAGCCGATGCGGGGTGTGCAAGCTCAAGGAGTGTGGGGGGCATTTGATGGGGCCAGTTGACCCCACAAAAAATAAATTTCTTGGATGGCCCCAAAGGCCCAGACTCTGATGCCAGCTCCAGCGACGGACCCCGGCGACGGCCCCAAAGGCCCAAACTCTAACTCCAGCGACGGCCTCCAGCGTCGGCTTCCAGCGCCAGCCCCCGGCGCTAGCCAAAGGCCGACACCCACCAAAGGCCGGCCTCTCCAAGCTGGCCGGCCCCGGCACATTGCTGGCCGGCCACGGCGTCTCCAAGGTAGCCGGCCCCGGCACATTTCTGGCCGGCCACGGCGTCTCCACGCCAGGTGGCCCCTACTTCTCCAGGCAACTCGGCCACGGCGTCTCCAAGGTAGCCGACCCCGGCACATTGCTGGCCGGCCACGGCGTCTCCAAGCTAGCCGGCCCCGGCGTCTCCACGCCAGGCGGCCCCTACTTCTCCAGGCAACTCGGCCACGACGTCTCCAAGGTAGCCGGCCCCGGCACATTGCTGGCCGGCCACGGCGTCTCCAAGCTAGCCGGCCCCGGCGTCTCCACGCCAGGCGGCCCCTACTTCTTCAGGCAACTCGGCCCCGGCGTCTCCAGTCCCGCCGAGTCGGCCAAGGCCATCCCAGGCCAGCCCGACTCGGCCCCGGCGTCTCCCGTCCCGCCGAGTCGGCCAAAGCCATCCCAGGCCGGCCCGACTCGGCCCCGGTGTCTCCAGTCCCGCCGAGTCCGCCAAGGCCATCCCAGGCCGGCCCGACTCGGCCCTGGCGTCTCCAGTCCCGCCGAGTCGGCCAAGGCCATCCCAGCCGGCCCGACTCAGCCCCGGCGCCTCCAGTCCCGCCGAGTCAGCTAAGGCCATCTCAGGCCGGCCCAACTCAGCCCCGGCGTCTCCTATCCCGCCGAGTCGGCCAAGGCCATCCCAGGCCGGCCCGACTCGGCCCCGACGTCTTCAGTCCCGCCGAGTCGGCCAAGGCCATCCCAGGCCGGCCCGACTCGGCCCTGGCGTCTCCAGTCCCGCCGAGTCGGCCAAGGCCATCCCAGACCGGCCCGACTCGGCCTCGGCGCCTCCAGTCCCGTCGAGTCGGCCAAGGCCATCCCAGGTCGGCCCGACTCGACCCCGACGTCTCCTGTCCCGCCGAGTCGGCCAAGGCCATCCCAGGTCGGCCCGACTCGGCCCGGCGTCTCCTGTCCCGTCGAGTCGGCCAAGGCCGTCCCAGGCCGGCCCGACTCGGCCCCGGCGTCTCCAGTCCCGCCGAGTCGGCCAAGGCCGTCCCCGTCCGGCCCGACTAGGCCCCGGCGACTCCTGTCCTGCCGAGTCGGCCAAGGCCATCCCCGGCCGGCCCGACTCGGCCCCGGCGACTCCTGTCCCGTCGAGTCGGCCAAGGCCGTCCCCGGCCAGCCCGACTCGGCCCATCGTCTCAAGGCCCGCCGATTCGGCCCCACCCCGGCACTGCCTTGCCGGCGAGATAGGCCCCAGCCATCTCAGGATGACCCAGCTCGGCCCCAACAAGACGGGACCTCCGGTTCCCGCCAGATCAGCCCCAGCGATTCAAAAATCCGCTCCTCTGACGCGCGCCGCCCAACAGCGCCTGACACGCGCCGCCCGACAGCGCCGACGCGCGCCGCTGCTCCAACATGCGCCGCCCAATAGCACCAGATCCGACAATCCAACGGCCCCGCCGGCTGATGGGACGCAGACCCACGTGATCATGCCAGCGTCACCCCTATAAAGGATAAACTACGTCGGGAATCGGGTAAGGCATTATAACGCACGTTTTTACACACTCGATGCCCTTACTCTCAAAGGAACCACCTGATCCTTTTGAGACCTCTCCCTCCTTAAGAGCTCTCTCGAGCTCCTTCTCTGCTGTGACCTCTGTCACTAACTTGGGCGTCAAAGGGTCCCATCGGAGAACCCTCTCCGGTCGTAGGACTTCTTTGCAGGCGATCAGGTGAAGAAGAAAAGCCTCCGTTCCCGGCGTCCAGGAGGGATGATCGAGCGTCATCACCATGCATGTCGTTTCTTGTTTTTATTATAACTATATTAGAATTTTACCATTATAATATAATATTTTAATTATATTAGAATATTATTTTGTATAGATATCCTTTTAATAAAAGAACAGTTACAAAAGGATTCCAGTTACAAAGACAAAAAAAAAAAAAAAAAATCCGGCTACGAGATGTCAAATGGAACACAAGAACCTGCTACCAATAATCTCCGCAAGAACAAATCCCTTCCTTCATGTGATGAAAGCAATTGGAATCCCTTAGCACGATCCTCCTACCATACACCTTGGACACCAACTTGATCGCGGTGTGGCAATCGCCGCACACCCTCAGGTTCTTGTACACCCTAATCACCGCGCCACTTGGCACGCTGATGAGCCCAAAAGCCACAGCCAGCTTCTCGCTATGGTACGCCAATCCCATCTCCTTCCCCTCGTCCACCACATCGTGCAACGCGAATCCCGTGTCCGCCACGTACCCCGCCTCCTCCTTGATCCTTCTCAACATCTCCTCCACCTTCGAATAAATCTCAGCCGTCCGTGCATGCCCCCGATCCTCCACGTGGAACACGTGCACCACACTAGCCAACTCGACCCAGCTACAACCCGGCACCTTGATCACCCCTCTCGACTTCATCAACGATCGGGTCCTCGCCACGTCACCCCATCTCCTGGCCGCAGAATACATGTTGGAGAGTAACACGTAAGGCACCGCGTCCGTGGGATCCAGCTCGAAGAGCATCTCAGCCGCCCGTTCCGCGAGTCCTATATCCCCGTGTACCCGACACGCTGCCAGAAGCGCCTTCCACACGGTCGGGTCCGGTTCGGCCTTCATCCGGTCCAGCAACTCCGCCGCCTCCCTTACCCGACCCGACCGGCCGAGGAGATCGATCATGCAGGCGTAGTGCTCCGGTCCCGGGACTATTCCGTACACTCTCCCCATAGACTCGAAGTGGGCTCGACCGGCCTCGACCAGACCGGCGTGGCTGCATGCGAACAGTAACCCGATGAAAGACACATAGTCCGGTTTAACCCCGGTCCGGATCATCTCATCGTAAAGCCGGAGAGAGTCCCTCCCCCGACCGTTCTGGGCGAACCCCGATCAGAGCCGTCCACGTGATGGCGTCACGCTGGGCCATCGAATCAAATACCGTCCGAGCGTCATCCACGCATCCACTCTTGGCGTACAAGGCGACCAGCGAGTTCCCCACCGAGAGGAACGAGTCGAACCCCCGCCGGACGCTACCAGCGTGGATCTGCCTGCCGAGTTCGAGTAGGGTCAACGCCGCGCACGAGCCCAGCACGCCTGCGATGATGAAGTCGTCCGAGCCTATGCCGAGTCCTCGCATCTCGGAGTAGAGCTGGAGAGCCGCCTCGTGTGACTCGTAGCGAGCAAGGCCGGTGAGGAGGGCGGTCCATGTCACGACGTCCCTCTCCGGCATCCGGTCGAACACCTCGCGGGCGCAATTTAAGCTCCCGCTCTTAGCATACATGTCGACAAGAGCGTTCGCGACGTGCAGGTGGGCCTCGAAACCGGCTTTTAGAATTAAGCCATGGAGGGAGCTCCCGTTGCGCGCGTCCCCAGCGGAGGCGACCGAGTTGAGGGCGGAAGGGTAAGCGAACTCATCCATCTCGAGACCTCGGTGGCGCATTTCGGAGAAGAGGGAGAGGGCGTCCGCGTATAACCCGCTACGCGAGCACGAGACCATCAGAGCATTCCACGAGATCGAGTCGTCGGACTCGGCCGATTCGAGGACTGTTCTGGCGCTGGCAAAATCGGAACATTTGGCGTAGAGGGTAACGAGCGAGCTGGTGACGAACGGGCTCGAGGCGAAACCGGTCCGCACCGCGCACCCGTGGACTTGACGGCCAAACCGGAGCGCGCGCTCGGAGGCGCAGGCGGCGAGAACGGTCGGGAGGGTGAAGGGGGTGGGGCCTACGCTTTCCGTCCGCATCTGGCGGAACCGGTCCATGGCCCCGAGCGTATCTCCGGTTCGGGTGAGGCCGACGATCAGGGTAGTCCACAGGACGCGGCTGGACCGGGCCGGTGGAGGGGCGGAATCGAAGACGAGGGCAGCGGAGGCGGCGCGGCCGCACTCGGCGTACGCGTCGACGATTGCCGCGGCGACGAGCGGATGGGCGGCGAGGGAGGACTTGAGGGCGAGAGCGTGGGACTGCTGGGCGGGGCGGACGAGAACGGAGGAGGAGCAGGCGCGGAGGGCGGCGCCGAGGGAGTAGAGATCAGGAGGGAGGCCAGTGGCGAGCATGCGGCGGAAAAGGACGAGAGCGACGGAGGGATCGCGGCCGCGGCGGGCGTAGGCGGAGATGAGGGAGGCCCAGGAGAAGGCGTCGCGGCGGGGCACTTGGTCGAACAGGCGGTGAGCGTCGTTGAGGCCGAGGCCGCTGGATCGGGCGAGGCCCTCGAGTTGGAGGTCAGGGTGGAGGCATGGTTCGAGGTTGGGGGACAGCGGCGAGGCGGAGGGACTGGCGTTCATGCTGTCACTTTACTTGCATGGTCGTTGCGAGGACGAAACGAAAGTTGGTCAAGGGCGAAGTTTTGCATCGACTTGCACCATCGTACCTGGGATCTTCGAATGGGCCGGCCCCTTCTGCATCATCTGGTCTTTCTTCATGGTGTAGCGCATGTGCAATGATGCGGTAGACCTCACTTGACATAATGTTTCCAAGTGTGAGTTTATGCAAACGATGCATCTTGAGACAAAGGGAGACCATCTAGATAATAGCCAAAAATGGTTCAACCATCTGCTGCTTTATTAGTTATCAGGATGTATAAATGTATGGATTATGAAAAGCAAAATAGTCTCTCTTTTTTTTACATAAATATTTTGGTAAGGCTCAACTCACATGTTAGTTTAGGTCTACCTCTACCTCTATCCTTACCATGAATCCATATTAAAAGATCACTCTTTCTAATTGAAATATCTAAAGATCTATGTTATATATGTCCAAACCACCACAATTGATTTTCTTTTATTTTATCTTCAATTGAGACTACTATCATTTTTCTTATATATTTATTTTAATTTTATTTTTTAAAATTTTACCATATATTCATCTTAACATACGCATTTCTGTTACACTTAATTTTAATAAGACTAAAAAAATGATAGATATATTATTAAACACGATTCCATGCCCTTTTTTTTGGGGGGGGGGGGGGGGGGGGGGTATCAAACGCCATGCGCTTTGCAAATAGAAACCGTTGGATTTACAGAGCAATGAACGAATCTTTTAGCATAGACAAAGGACGCACCGTCTAAGAAAGGTGATCAAGATCCTATTTCAAATCAATTGGTCTCTAGGCTTAAAACACAAAGGACATCCTCTCTTTGTATTCAGAATAATGCTCAGTTTTGTCAACAAGAATTGATGATCCTGCTACCAATTACTTGAATAGTAAAATACTTGGGATCCTAAACTCTACAGTCCTTGCTTTATAATAGAGATGATAATCGGACATTGAACGTTTATTATAATTCAAAGCCCTCAGTGTCATCCTTTATCGTAATTCTCAGCTTCAGTTAATAAAGATACTCCTGTTGGTGAAAGTTTGTGATGAGTAGAACCATCTCGTAAAGAAAGGACAGTTCAAAAATATTACTTCCCTGACCAAGATTTTCACTCCCTGGACTAGCAAGGCTAATAATAATAAGTTTAATTATCAACATTGCAATCGTGGAGTATCTTCTTTTAAGTACAACCAGCTTACTTATTACGTTACTAAATTTTACTTCTTCCATTTCAAAATAAGAATTTCTTAATGTACTTTAAGTATGAAACTCTAAACAATAAAAGGTACACTGAAAAGTGGTCTAAATTTCTCCTATTCAACAATCAATGTTAAATTTCACCTGAAATAATTTGGCAGTGTACATTAGCTTATCACAATTTCTTGTTGCAACAGTGAAACTAGTTAGACTTTCCCGTGGTAATCTGTGGTCACAGTCTGTGTACTGTCCATGGGAGAGTCCCTACAGAAGGTTATGAACTTGAGATTGGGCAGCCTCTGTATAGAATGCCCTAGTTTCTGAAACTGAGTGCATAAATTTGTGCGCAATGCCTGAGGAGACAACTCGCTAGGGTTTTCGAGAACTCTGACCGCGGAGCCAGCTGCAAAATTAATCTGTGAACAACAAATAAAAAGTTAAATAAATCACCCCAGAGAAACTTTTTCACGAAAATGGCTTCGAATGAGGACTGAAAATGAATCATGTACAAAACATAGCAAAAGGTTAAATGTTTATTGCAATAAGAGTTTCTTAGAATATCATTATCATCCTCCAAGTCATTCCCATCAGTAGCATGGGATATAGAGAGCATTTGTAAGAAGTTTCCACCACCAAGTGCTTTCTCAAATGGTATAACCCCATGCCACTTGGGCAAGGGGGCAAGAGTTCAACACCAGTTGAAGATGGCCCTCAGTGGATGGGTGGGTTTATGGCAGAAGGAAGGGGATTAGCCCCCCTTAATCCCCAACCAAAAAGAAAAATCCAGGAAGGTTCCATAAAGGAAAGTAAATTTAATGACCAATGTCAACAAGAAGTTGAGCCTATGAAATTGGTGTGGAATTCCTAACCAAGGAAAATGTAAGAAATAAAGGAGCAACCTTGAAAAATATAAGGCTAATTGCTGATTAGAGAAAACTATCACACTTTATGGGTCACATTCTACACTCGCCGATGAAATAACGACCTTCAAAACTTGGAAAAAGTCCAGATGGAAGGAGACGATGATTGATTTGGATAGTTGTGTTTATCTCAAGGCACAAATGAGCCAAAAGGCCAAGTAAATGGTACTTATTAGGATATAAACCTCATAATATAATTGTTATTAGTGTGAAAACACAAGATGAATTAAAATGAAGCAAGTTGCACTAGTTGGAAGATAGCAGTGACTGTGATTTCTAAGAGCTACCTAAACTTAGATAGTTTAGATTCAAGCCAATTATCCCACTAGAAAGATTTGCAATATTGAAAGATCTGGGACTCATAGCACTCACTTATGGCATGAAAGATTCTGGCACTTCTTTTCTCGGCTCTGTGTTTGGTAACACTCCCCTTGGCAGAAAAACCAATCATAACAATTTCATAACATTTTCCATGTTGATGAGAATTGGATGTGAGGAAGTTGGCTCAAGAGGTTTTCAAACATATGTTTCCCCAAGCCCATAAAACTATTTGCTTGTTTGTCCATAGTTGCCATTATGATGTCATCATCAGTTTGTCAACGTACACAAACCAAATAACTTCAATAAGTACACCTGATTCTGAGCTTCATGTCTTTATATCTGTTGCTGCTGAAATCTGTCCTCCGACTCAGGCGCGATCGGGCTTCAGGATGGGCTCCCTCCTGAGCGGACCTGCAAAACAGTCCTCACGCGAGAGGCGTTGGGGGTGGCCCTCCGCGGAAGACCCTCCGACGCTCAAGTCAGCGGAGATCGGCAATCAACAAATGTGAGGAGAAGGCTCTCGCTGAAGAGTCTCTCCAGGGGTGGCCTTTCGAGAGCTCCGAGCAGAGCGTTAATGACGAAAAGGGGTGAGCAAAGGTAGAAGAAGAGCGAGCCAGTAAGCAGGTGCGCATGTGTACCTGAGAAGTCGGAAAACGGTAATATTTATAGAGGATCACGTGATTCCTTGGAGGCGTCGTGGGTCCGAAAGCTGTTAGGATTCGAATCTAGTTTGCTATGAGGTAAGTAAGATTCGTATCTTGTTAGTTAGAGAATCGACGGCTGGGAGAGATAGTTGATATCCTGAGATTCGGCGACTGTATAGGCTCCAGAACTCTAGGCCACTCTCGTGGGTTCTATGCCACTCTCTGGTGTGATTTCTGTTTGGAATCTTACGAATTCAAATTCTCCCGCACTGGATTCCGCAGAGGTACTCGAATACTCGGGTCTAGCCGGAGCATAAGGATAGCTCGGACTGGGACCGAGGTATGAGGATAGCTCGGGCTAGGACCGAGGCATAGGGATAGCTCGGCTGGCGAGGCACAGTGGATAACTCGGCTGGTGAGGCACAGTGGATAGCTCGGACCGGGATCGAGGTATGAGGATAGCTCGGACTAGGACCGAGCCATAGTGGTTGGTCTACTTCTTGCGGGCGCCGCGCAGCGAGTAAGAGTCAGGACTAATCCTAACTCTTTGCACGGTTATCAATGCAATGACAATTTTACCACTCAACACATGCCTCCCACTCCCTAGTCCGAAATGTAAATTCGGATGTAGGGAGTAGAATTCTAGAATAATCTTATCCGGAGGATGCATAAAGTCGGGCAAGGATAATCTCGTGAATGACAGGCCGCTGTTTCGTCATCATTTTTTCGCCATACCACGAGGAGGAAATGCCTCGTTTTCGGTAAGCCGCGATTTGGGGAGCTCCACGTGGCAGGACTCCTTTATTTCAGGCACCCATGTCGGAGGTTTTAGCGCTTTGGGATTAACCAGTGGTCCCACGGGACTTGTCTGGTTTTCCTCGATTTCTGGGATCGGATGTGAAGACCTCGTTATCGACCGGAGCTGCTTAGCCGAGCTTTTATCTTAGTCGTATTTGTTTTTATCTCTCGTGCTATGATGCACTTGTAATGTCTCTTGGGAGAAAGTTTCTACTCTTTCTCTTCTTCAATGTCTGTGTTCTTTTTCTGATGTGATTGTGTTGAGAGTTGCTACTCTCTTTTTGTGTTTTTCGGACCGTAATACAGTCTACGAACCCAGCGGCATTTTTGCTGCTTTATTTTTGTTAGCATGTCGTTAGTCCTCTGTGGAGAAAATGTAGATCTCTGTTTAGGTCAGAGGGAGGCCTGGGCGGCCCTCTTGCTGAAGTAAAATAAGGCGCTTTAGTTGCGCTAGAGTGTCCCAGAAATTATCCGGTTGGAACGAAGCTTTAGTGCTGTATCGCTCGGATTGGCCGAGGCTTCTAAAATGTATCACTTGGTCTCAGCCGAGGCTTCATTGATTATCTAGAGACAGATCACTCGTCGCTTCAGAAACATACCACTTGGTCTTGGCCGAGGCTTTGGAAATATATCACTCGGTCTTTGGCCGAGGCTTTAGAAATATATTACTTGGCTGTAGCCGATGCTCTGAAAATTTATTACTCAGCTGTAGCCGATGCTCTGAAAATTTATTACTCGATTGTTGCCGAGCCTTCAGAAATATATTACTCGATTGTTGCCGAGTCTTCATGAAATTTATTACTCGGTTGTTGCCGAGCTTTCAAGAAATTTATTACTCGGTTGTTGCCGAGCCTTCAAGAAATTTGTTACTCGGTTGTTGCCGAGCATTCAAGAAATTTCTTACTCAGTTGTTGCCGAGCCTTCAATATTATATTTTACTTAGCGCTGCCAAGGTACGAAGATCGTTACTCGGTTGTAGCCGAGCCTTCAAGAGATTATATTTTACATGGTGCTGCCAAGGTACGGAGATCGCTCAGCCCGGCCGAGGATTTAAAAGATTATATTTTACTTGGCGCTGCCAAGGTACGGAGATCGTTATTCGGTTATAGCCGAGCTTCGAGATTATATTTTACTTGGCGCTGCCAAGGTACGGAGATCGTTACTCGGTTGTAGTCGAGCTTTCAAGATTATATTTTACTTGGTGCTACCAAGGTACGGAGATCGTTACTCGGTTGTAGCCGAGCCTTCAAGAGATTTATTACTCGATTGTTGCCGAGCTTTCAAGAAATTTGTTACTCGGTTGTTGCCGAGCCTTCAAGAAATTTGTTACTCGATTGTTGCCGAGCCTTCAAGAAATTTGTTACTCGGTTGTTGCCGAGCCTTCAAGAAATTTATTACTTGGTTGTTGCCGAGCCTTCAAGAAATTTATTTTACTTGACGCTGTCAAGGTACGGAGATCATTACTCGGTTGTAGCCGAACCTTCAAGATTATATTTTACTTGGCGCTGCCAAGGTACGGAGATCGTTATTCGGTTGTAGCCGAGCCTTCAAGAGATTATATTTTACTTGGCGCTGCCAAGGTACGAGATCGTTACTCGGTTGTAGCCAAGCCTTCAAAAGATTATATTTTACTTGGCGCTGCCAAGGTACGGAGATCGCTCGGCCCGGCCGAGGATTTATATGACCTGCTTCTCATTGTAGCTTTCAAGGAGAGTTATAAGAATTTTGCAGGCCTTCAAAAGCTAAATTTAATTCAACGAACAAGAAAGAGTTTAGTAAGGGCGTACTTTTACTGATGATATGTATGGAGGTTATCCGAGTTCCACGTCCGAGGAATGGACTTTCCACTCAATTCTTGGAGTTTATAGGTGCCGGGTCTGACCACTTCTGTCACTTGATAGGAGCCTTCCCAGCTCAGAGACAGCTTTCCTTGTTCCAGTGGTTTGGAGACGGATGCTTTCCGAAGGACAAGATCACTGGACGAAAAAGATTTCCCATTGACTCTGGAGGCGTGATAGCACCCACGGAGAGGGGAGTCCTATCTCCACGGGGATGACAGCTTCTGCGCCAAAGGCCATCCGAAATGGGGCCTCGTCTGTGGAAACTCTCTGGGTGGTGGGTAGGCCCACAGGATGTGGTGAAGTTCGTCCACTCATAAGTTCCGGGTATCCCGATCGAACCTCCTAGGCAGGCTCCGGATGTGGTTCCTCGGCGGCGGCGAAGGAACTCTTTGGCGGCGAGGTGGGCTCAACAGACGGACATATCATTATTTTCCAAGCCCTTGGACTCCTTCCTTGCTAGCTCGGCGTGGGCAGTCCTTCGTGATTCCTCGACTCTGGCATACTTATCCACTAGGACCATCATATCGGAGAGGTTCGGAGGGTAACTGACCTCCAACGCCAGGTAAAAGTCACTCTCCTTTAACACTCCGCCCGCTAGAGCGGACATGGCCACCTCATGGTTAAGGTGATCCACTTCCAGCATGGCCATATTGAAACGGCCGAGATAGTTCTTCAAGGACTCCCCCTCTCTCTGCTTAACCTCGGAGAGGGAGTCAGATCTCCGCCGGTGACGTCGGCTGCTAACGAACTGGCTGATGAAGAGGCGGCTCAGCTCGTCAAATGAACTAACGGAACCTAGTTTTAAGGCATTAAACCAGGTTCGAGCGGATCCCCTAAGGGTGGAAGGGAAGGCGCAGCAGAGGATCGCATCTGATGCCCCATGGAACATCATGATCGATCGGAAGCTACTGAGGTGATCGTCGGATCGAAGGATCCATGATAAGGCTCGATGGCGGGTAGCTTGACATAGGAGGAAATCACTTCCTCCATGATCTCCTTGGAAAAGGGGATGCCCTGCTCCGCCTTATGCTGAAGCGGATGGGCCTGCTTGGCGGATCCAACTCCTGACGCATCTTCCGAAGTTGTCGCGGATCTCCTCCTCAGGCATAGCAAGAGGGGCTGGGCAAGGAGAATACTGAGATGGTGTCGAGTTGTGACGAGAGAACACCGGAGAGAGGGATCGGGCCCGCCGAAATCGGGGAAGATCCTTGTCGTAGACCCCTTGGGGGGCTGGCTCAACTTCCTTAGGACGACGAAGGGGGTTTGCAACCCCATGCGGCACGAAGAAGAGATCGCTGGATGAGCGAGGGCCGCATTCTCCTCAGGAAGGTGCGGAATAGGAGCAACTGGACGGGGAGCTTCAAAGCGCCCCTGAATTAGATGGGTCAGAGCTTGGACCTGCTGGACCAGTGAGGCAAACTGGTCCTGGGTCACTGGGGCCGCCGATGGCGATGGAGTCTCAACCGATGGTGGCGGTGGCACTACACTGCTCACCGGATCAGGTCTTTGGGAGGCGACCTGGTCCCGGGCTTCAGAGGTAGCCTTTCTTCGATTGGCCATGGGAGAGGTTCTCTTCAAGATCAAGACCCTTATCTCCTGGATCACAAGTTTATAGGACTTGAGGGCCCTTCCTCTAGCGTCAATTTGTTGCTGCTAAAATCTGTCCTCCGACTCGGGCGCGATCGAGTTTCAGGATGGGCTCCCTCCTGGGCGGACCTGCAAAACAGTCCTCACGCGAGAGGCGTTAGGGGTGGCCCTCCGCGGAAGACCCTCCGACGCTCAAGTCAACGGGGATCGGCAATCAACAAATATGAGGAGAAGACTCTCGCTGAAGAGTCTCTCCAAGGGTGGTCTTCGAGAGCTCCGAGCAGAGCGTTAATGACAAAAAGGGGTGAGCAAAGGTAGAAGGAGAGCGGGCCAGTAAGCAGGTGTGCATATGTACCTGAGAAGTCAAAAGACGGTAATATTTATAGATGATCACCTGATTCCTTGGAGGCGTTGTGGGTCCGAAAGCTGTTAGGATTCAAATCCAGTTTGTTATGAGGTCTGTAAGATTTGTATCTTGTTAGTTAGAGAATCGACGGCTGGGAGAGCTGGTTGATATCCTGAGATTCGGCGACTGTATAGGCTCCATAGCTCTAGGCCACTCTCGTGGATCCTAGGCCACTCTCGGGTGTGATTTCTATTTGAAATCTTACGAATTCAAATTCTTCCGCACTGGATTCCGCAGAGGTGCTCGAATGCCCGGGTCTGGCCGGGGCATAAGGATAGCTCGGACTGGAATCGAGGTATGAGGATAGCTCGGGCTAGGACCGAGGCATAGGGATAGCTCGGCTGGCGAGGCACAGTGGATAGCTCGACTGGCGAGGCACAGTGGATAGCTCGGACCGGGATTGAGGTATGAGGATAGCTCAGACTAGGATCGAGGCATAGTGGTTGGTCCACTTCTTGCGGGCGCCACGCAGCGAGTAGGAGTAGGACTAATCCTAACCCCTTGCACGGTTATCAATGCAATGGCGATTTTACCCCTCAACAATATCCAACTCAGTATATGAACAATATTCTAAAATTTGATTTTGTTCGGGTATATTCCAATTTTGGCAGTTCAAAGGTTTTGATTCCGGTACTCAAAAGAAAGGTTTCGACTCCAATTTTTGAGAATTCAGCCGGTGAAATTAGGAAAACATAAAATATAAAAAAAAAAATTAAAGGAAAAAAAGGTATTATGTCACAACAAGTAACTAGAATAAATTAATCATACTTTTAGATTGCATACAAGACCTATTAGTGCCTTTCACATATGCATGCATGCACACATGCACACAAGAATCTAGCACATGACCATGTAACTATCTATGAGTTTTTCGTTCTAAGCTAGTCAAAAATATCCAAAAAGTTCTTTGGATCACAGATAGACAAAATCCTTCCAAATCTAGACAAAACTTGTCACAAGAGGTTTCATCCATGGGATAGAAATGACAAAATTAGAATAAACTTTACACATAGATCAACTCCACAAAGCTTTAGAAGTGACTTAATTTTGGATTCAAGGCTTCTGAAACCATAATATGCCACTGAAATTCAGAGCTTTAATTGAAATCAATAACCATATAAAACAGTTATTTGTCTCCCCTGCAAAACTGATCTAAGGAGACAAAGATATGTATCTAAATACAGCTAATTCGTGTCATCCATTCTTTCATAAACTCAAGCATTACTAAAAGCATCCAAATCCACTTCTCTTGCTCCCCACAATAGCATTGTCTTGTATCATTATCAAAAACCAATTCCATATGAAATTATGTGTTTGCAGCAGATTATTGGATGGTTGTCATTTTCCTTTTCCTAGCGATGCAAAAGGCATCAGCATCAACATCAACTGTTGAATGCTTACCATATTTTCTAGAGGCTACGCTAACGAGAAGAAAGCTTATATTCTGTGAGGAAACAATGAGCAGCTAAAACTTTTCAATAATAACCATGTGGACATTTGGATACATCTATCTTCTATGCACAAGTATGAAATTCTAACTTAAAATACATAGGAAAAAAAGGGTTTCAACCGGCATCCGAAATCAGCTTCAAATTCTCAAAATCAGATAACTAAATATTTCTATGAACTCTCCAAATTGCCCGTCTCAAAATCTATCTTCCTTGGAACTATGTCTTGTACCGATACTCAATCCATCGCCATTACTTTATGGTTTCCAACATGTATCCGAATCTTCCTGATTTCCCATGCTTTATGCTCTTAATCATTCAATCCTGATGGCTTTTCTCGTCGACCCCTCAACATGGGTGTCTATAAGAAAAGCTACAAATTTCCTTTTTTTTTTCATCCCAATATATTGAATCCCAACCTCTTGATTTTTATCTGCCCATATATGAAATTATTGGAAAAGAAAAAAAAAAGGGGTTCTATGTTGGTCGGTTTTTTTTTTTAAAAAAAATCTGAATAAATAAAGCAATATATATATATAGACATGGGCTCATGGCTTACCGATTGTGAAGCGATGTTCAGCAGAGACTTCGCGATGGGCAAAATGCAAAACCTGTACCCAAAATGCAAACCATAAAATCCAATCGAAAAAAGAATTTTCAAACATTTATTCGATAAATATCGAGAGATTTACTTAGAAATTTTGAGAGAGAAAGAGAGCTCACATTCCTCTTCCACCGGCTAGGGCTTCTTCTGACGGATCCTTCCACTCGTCGAAACTATGACAACAAGAGAAGAAATTAATTGATGAGAGGAAATGTTTTTTTAAAAAAATTGCGATGAATCGAGAGAGAGAGAGAGAGAGTACATCCAGCCATAACGCTTGTCGAACAACAAGCGTTTCGTAGGCCGGCCGGCCGTCCCGGCGGCTGATGGACGGCCCTGATGCGCTCGCCTCCATGCCGCTGCTGGGGTTTTGCGTGGGAAGGGGGAAGGTAAACGGCGAAAGCAGAGGGTCTTCTCGTTGTTGTCACCTATCCGTTCTCGCGCATAAATTCTTTCGTAGAAATGCTTAATCCGCCGTCGGTTTTTCACGTGCAATGCACCAGATCCGTCCATTTATGAGACCAAATGGAGGAATCAGGCCGGATGTCTCGCACGGGAGAAGCCTACGTGTGTCAGCAAACCAGAAGCCGGGATGTAGGGGTGGACCGAGTTTTTTTTCTTTTTTTATTGATATTTAAAACTTAGGAATAAAACATAGAACTCTTAAGAGCGAAAAAGAAAAAAATAATTTTACGTATTATTATTCATCAATCTTTAAATATATATAAGAGTTATAAATTTTTTTATTAGAATCAAATATATTTACTTTTATTATAAAAATAAATTTACTCTATTATATAAATGCAATTCGTAACAATCCCTATAAATCATAATCAAATATATTTACTTCCTATTCTAAAAATATTATATACAACATTCCCCTCAAGCTAAAACATAAATGTTTATCAAGCCCAGCTTATTACAAAAA
Organism: Calamus simplicifolius; assembly: GCA_900491605.1. Lineage (NCBI taxonomy): Eukaryota > Viridiplantae > Streptophyta > Magnoliopsida > Arecales > Arecaceae > Calamus > Calamus simplicifolius. Next base: position 100,362 of record UESW01001755.1, on the reverse strand, counting down.
TAATCAATTCGAACTCCATTTAGAGCCTTTGTAAAGATATCTCCCAATTGATCTCCTATTTTCACATATTCTGTAGAAATCAAATCTTACTGAATCTTCTCACGAACAAAATGATAATCAATCTTAATATGCTTAATTCGTTCATGAAAAACTGGATTAAATACAATATGAAGTGTAGCTTAGTTGTCACATCATAACTTAGCTAGTATGAAATCTTGAAGCCCACTTCAGTGAGAAGATGATATATCCATATTATTTCACACACAGACTTAGCCATGGCCCTATATACTTGAAGTGAAACCATATTTTGCTTCTTGCTTTTCCAAAAAATCAAATTTCTCCAATAAATACATAATAGCCTAAAGTAGATCTTCGATTTTCTTTGGATCTTGTCCAATCAGCATCTGAAAAACATTCAATCCTAGTATGATCGTGATTACCATACAGGATTCCTCTCCTATGAGCTTCTTTTAAGTAGCATAAAACTTGTTTTACAGCTCTCCAATGATCGACAATTGGAGAAGACATATACTGACTTACCACACTAATTAAATAAGCAATATCTGGACGAGTCACAATAAGATAGTTCAACTTTTCAACCAATCTTCTATATCTTCCAGAATCTTTAAACAACTTACCATCTTTTGTAAGCTGCAAATTAGGAACCATTAGAGTGTTGTATGGTTTATCCCCTAATTTTTCTATTTTAGATAATAAGTCAAGCACATACTTTCTTTGAAATAAGAAGATCCTTTTCTTACTTTTATTATCTCAACACCCAAGAAATACTTTAGTGTTCCTAAATCCTTTGTATGAAACTGACTCTGAAGAAAAGATTTTAGAGTGAAATACCATCAGTATTACTCCCAGTAATAACAATGTCATCAATATAGACAACTAATAGGATAATACCAGTTGCAGACTGCTTGTAGAAAACAGAATGATCAGACTTATTCTTCTTCATGCCAACTTTTCAATAGCCTCACTAAACTTTTCAAATCAGACCCGAGGACTTTGTTTCAAGCCATACAAGGATTTGCGAAGATGATACACTTTGCCATACTCCCCCTGAGCAATAAAACAAGGTGGTTGCTCCATATAAACTTCCTCCTGAAGATCACCATGAAGGAATGCATTCTTAATGTCTAACTGATATAGAGGCTAATTATATGTGGTTTTCATAGAAATAAATAATCATACAGAGGTAAGTTTAGCAATAGAAGAAAATGTGTCAAATAATCAACTCTATACGTTTGAGCATATCCCTTAGCAATCAATCGAGTTTTAATCTAGCACAGTTCCATTATGATTGACTTTAACTATAAACATCCATTTACATCCAATAGCCTTTTTATCTATAGGTAACTGTACCAGAGTCAAGTACCATTATCATCTAAAGCATTCATCTTCTCAATCATAGCATTACGCCATCCAGGATGAGATAGAGCTTCTTGAACAGTTTTAGGAATAGTGACAAAATCAATAGATGCAATAAAAAAACTAGAGGATGATGACAAATGGTTATATGATACAAAAGAAGATACTGGATAAGTAAGTTAACGTTTACCTTTGCGAAGGGCAATAGGAAGATCCTCACTAGCACTGGGAATTCAATGACAAAGGAACTGGCGCAGGACATGGAGCAGGAGTCGTAGGAACAGAAATTAGATTAGGAATAGGAGGTTTAGAGGAAAGAAGATCAAAACTAGGTGATGTAATAGTATAGATTAGTAAACCATCTTCCTCTCCCTGACTGATAGAACCTGAAATGAAGCAAATGGTGTTTGTTCAAGAAAGGTAACATCAGCTTACACAAGGTACATGTTAAGACTGAAACAATAACATTTATATCCTTTTTGGACATGAGAATATCTTAGAAAGACACACTTTAGAGATTTAGGATCAAGTGTAGGTCAACTGTTGGGAATTTTATCCTAAAGCCAATCATTTGATGATTGTGCTAATGCAAATTATATATAAATTGATATATTAATAAAAGTTATTTGCAGTTTATTCATTACAAGAACATCTTCTTAAAACTCCTAATGATAATGAAGCCCTCAGGATCTTCCTTCACGATAAAGGAGGATTTATCTTTGAAGGTTCTTAAAAGAATTCGCGACCAAATGATATACTATGACAAGGCCATAGTACTATCAATTATAGGACATTGTATATCATATTTGTTGGTTATCCTCTTAACTAAGGAGTATAGAGACACTGGTATGACATACATGTGAAAGTGTAGGAGTACATTTCACCGAACGTGACTTATTTCGGATACTCTACTGTCAAGAGTTAATCCGAGAAGATATAGGTATAAGTATCCTTTAGACTTGAAGATCACAACTAGTGGCTTACAAGCAACTCATTGTACTTAGGTACCGGACCACTGGATTTCTAATCCAGCTACGAAAGGTTACTGGGTGCAGTCAAGTACTTGTAGTCGTTAGTTGTGGATCAAGATGGAATTTGACCTATCCTGTTAAAAGGAGAAATGCTTGTGTTTCAATTTAGCAAGACCTTGGCCAAGGCACTTCATGTGAAAGTCACATGATCACTAAAATTGAAATCACTTTATGGATTTGCTGTTTAGAGTTGATAGGCTCTTAAGCCATCCTTAGCATTTGTGGTCAAGAGGATGAATTATACGGTAACTGTTTCTTAGTGTTCTTGGAGTTTGCTCGGCAACTCTTTGACCTATCCGAACGTCGGGTTCCATTGCTAGATGGGCACATCGATTAGTATAGAAAGTTGTTTCTATGCTACCGGCTTAGGTTCGAACCTAGAGAGTCACACGCATAGAAGTTTCCTAGGATGATCTATTTGCTGATCAATGATTGAGAATCGTATATGATTTAATTAATCAATTTAATTGATTGAATTATCTCAATTGGTTAAGTACAAGTGAATAAGATTCAATTTGGTTTAAGTCTATTAGAAGGACTAGTCAATTTCAAATATTGATTTGAAATTAGACTTGATTTGGATTTAAATAGATTCAGGACTAGCCAAATTTGATTTGGGCTAGGACCATGATCTATGTGGATTCAGTCCAATAAATTCATATCAGATTAAACCATCACCTGAACCCAAACCTCTCGCATAAGGATCTCACATGATGAGATGGCTGAAATCTCATCTCATGAGAGATTAAATTCTCATATAGAATTTAATGCCTGACATTAATCTTCTCTCGTTGGAATTCTAAGTGTTAGAATTCATTTACCTCTTTGAATTAGCCAAACACTGCGACTCTTTGGTTTTCACCGAACGTCGGAATTAACCAAACGCCGCCTCTTTGGTTCGGCATCTCTTTGTTTTTTACCAAACGATGGAATTCTAAATGTTAGAATTCAATGGGCTGGCTAAAATGAGACTATAAATAGCGGACATCCCTCACTAGATTACACAGAACAACAATACACGATATGTTGTGGATTGAAATTCTAAAAGGTTATAATAGAAAATCCTGGTGATTCTGGTGTTAGCGGAAGCGTAGTGGATCTTGGAGGAAGATTCAAGTGGGAGGATTCAAGATCAACAAAATTGTTTTTCCGTGAGCTAGCACTCCGAAAATTCGATCATTTGGGGCTTTGCATGGACGATACTAGAGGCCGGGATTGAACGCTGCAGAGCATAAAAGGATTTACCAACTGCCCTTAAGGTAAGTGATATAATCCCTAGATCTTAAGGCATGATTCAAGGCAAGAACTACGACTTCTTACCTTGAGGATCAAGATATGATCTTGATGATTTTATTTATATGCATATTTTAGATCAAGTGATCCTATATATAAGGCAAAGATATGATCTTGATGCATATTAGATAGATTAATATGTAATATTTTAGTTTTCGCATTGATAATAGTTATCAAATTTTAAAATATGCATGCCTCGAAGTTTATTTCTCCCTATACGAACATCCCGAGCAAAACAAGTACAACAGAATATTCTAGGTTCAATAGGAAATAATGAGTTATTAGGAAAGAGAACATTAAAGGGAGTCTCACTAGAAAGAACAGAGGAAGGCATATGATTAATCAAAAAATAGGCTGTAGAAACTATATCAGCCCAAAATTGTTTAAGGATTTGCATTTGAAATAACAAAGCTCTAGCAATTTCAAGAAGATATCTATTTTTTCGTTCAGCAACTCCATTCTGAGATAGTGTATCTACACAAGAAGTTTGATGAATAATGCCACATTGAACCATATAATTTTGAAAGTATTCTTGTAAATATTCCTTAGTATTATCACTTCTCAAAATTTGTAGAGGCACATTAAATTGAGTTTTGATTTGAGCACAAAAAGTAGTAAAATGAGAAAACAATTCTAAACTGCTTTTCATTAAAAATAACCATGCCATTCAAGATAATCATCAACAAAGATAACAAAATATTTAAACCCAGTTTTAGACTCAACAGGACAAGACCTCCAAACATTGGAGTGAACTAAGTCAAAAGGAGCACTAGCTCTTTTATTGACTCCAGGACTAGAACTCAAATAATGATGTTTGAAAAATTGTCAAGACTCACAATTTAATGAAGATAAGCTAGAAAACTAAGGATAAAGTTTCTTTAATATAGGCAATGAAGGATGACCCAACCGATAATATGCTTCAAAAAGGGTTACAACTCCAGAATAAGCAACAGACTTTGGTACTTGTATATCAAGAATATAGAGGCCTTCAGACTCATGTCCTTTACCAATAATCCTCTTCATCATAAGATCCTAAAAAAAATAAAAATCAGGATAAAATGTGATACAATAATTAGGAGAACGAGTAAGTTTACTAACGGAGACTAAATTAAAAGATAAGTTAGATAAACTTAAACTATATTTCAAAGGAACTGAGGGTGTTGAAATAATTGTGTCGGACCCTAAAATACGAGATGTAGACCCATCTGCTAAAGTAACTGTAGAACTAGAAGCATATGACTTAAAAGAAGAAAATAGACTAGAATTACTTGTCATGTGATATGTGACACCAGAATCAATGATCCATTTGTAAGATGAGAAAATAAGACATGTGTTCATTTTATCTGAATCAACGATGGCAATAATAGGAGTAGATGAAGACTTTAGAGATTTTTGATACTATGAGAACTTGGCATACTCATATGCAGATATTGAAATGGACTCAGAAGCATAATTAGTAGAGGTAACATGGACTGACTGGTTTGATTGATTCTTGCGATGCAACTTTCTACAATCTTTCTTCATATATCCTGGCTTATGACAATAGTAACATACAACACCTCCCAAATCCTATCCTTGAGTACCAAGATTTCGATCACAACTACTTGAGTCTCACCTTCTATTGCCACGTCTATATGGTTGTCTGCCAGATTTAGAAGAGCAACTGACAAGAGCACTATTAGGTTGAGCATGAGCTAAATTTTTTGTGCGAAGTATCTTACTAAAAGCTTCTTTCAAAGAGGATATCTCAGGGCTATAAAGAATTTAAGATTTAATAGCCTCAAACTCAGAAGGAAGACCAACCAAAAAGCTTATAACTGCCATCTTCTCTCTTTGAGCTTGCTGAACTTTCATATCAGTACTAAATGGAAATAGCATATTAAGTTCCTCATGAGTCTTTTTGAAATTCATAAAGTAGTCAGTGAGGGATCTGTCACTTTTTCTGCATGATAGAAAGCTTAGCATGCCTCATAAGTGTGTTTGATATTTCTCTTGCTAGAGTACATAAACTCTAAATAATTCATCAATTCTTTTACAAATTCACAATAATTTATCAAACCAACCACCTCATCATCAATAGAATTACGTATTTGCAAAATAGACAGGCATCCTCTCTTAGCCATGAGGTTTTCGAGTCATCGCTAAGTGGATCATTGGTTAAATGACTATCCATAGCAATACTTCGCAAATAAAGTCTAACAATTTTACTTCAATCTATATAATTATATCTATTAAGTTTATGTTCTATGATTTTTGACATCACAGAACCACATCAAACACAGCAATAGACTTCTTTTTCCTTCATATTATCAAATATCAACCAATAATAGAGCCAAAATCACAACAAAGTTAAAAATACCAAAAGAATTCGAACATATCCTAAAGTAGATCCCACACCAAATTGATTTGACCCAGACAGGTAATAAACTTGTTGTGAAAGTTGAGGCAATAAATGAACGAAAAAGAACCAAATTTTAGCTACAAAACTCTGGGCGAAGGTTGATCGACGAGTGGCGCTTCCCTAGGTATAGGCGATGAGAACAAAAAAATTATCAAAATAGAAACCCAAGAAAACCCTAAAACCCCACTATTTATATATTTAGAGTTATAAGTGTGAAAGCTCTAATACCATGAAACATAACTAGAACTCTGAAAAAGAGGAAGAAGAAAGTAATTTATGTGTATTTTTATTCATTAATCTCTTAGGTATATATACAAGCTACAAATCCTATGTTAGAAATTACATCAAATACCTATAAATCAGAATCAAATATTTTACTTCCTATTATAGAAATGCAGTCTACTTCATATTCTAAAATGCAATATGTAGCAATTCCTATGAATCAGAATCAAATATATTTACTTCCTATTCTAAAATATAATATGTAATAAGGCACAAAGAAAATTCTTTGTACACTGTCCGGCGCAGGATGGCATGCATCAGGCACTATGATTTGTCCATATGCGAGCTCATGCATCAGCGAGACCCATAAGCGAGCCCTCCGCACCCTGCATGCGGATGAATCATCATGCCTAGTGCAAGCCATCGTGCACCAAAGGTGATGTACAAAGTCTTTGTACACCACCCCGGTATAGGATGGCCTGCATCAAGCGGGCAATTCGCTCACATACGGTTCCACACCGAAAGGCTTGCCCATGGGTCCTGCTGATGCATGGATTTGCATGCAGGTGAATCATCACGTTTGGTGCAGGCCATCCTACACCGGAGTGATGTATAAAGATTTTTCCACAATCATAATAGAAGCCAAGATGGGGGGGGGGGGGGGGACCAAGTTTTTTTTTCCTCTTTTTTTTTCTTTGAGATTTGAATTGAAGTTTAGACACAATCATAGACCAAAGCCTGGTTTTGAAAACGAATTTAGATAGGCATGCTAGAAGATGATAGCGAAGAGAGAGAGAGAACCCTAATTTCCAGAGCTATTTTTGTTAAAAAACAATTTGTTTTCCTAAGAAATAATAATAGAACTAAATGAAAGTGGAGAATCACTCTTCATTCTCGTTTCTGTCACTACGTACTTTAGCCATCTATCCTCATCTCAATTCTCATCCTCATTTTGAAGATAATATTTTTTTTATTCTCATTCTCATTTCTTACGTGATAATTTTCATCTTTCTTTGAATTGATTTCTTGAGTGGGAATCTCCTTAGTGAAGAATTATTTGGTGCAAAAGTTGAAATCAATTTTTTTTCAAACAAATTTATTCATTATGGTACCAAAAATCAACATTAACTAAAAAAATTAATAAAAAAATTAATATTAATAATTTCCAAGTAAAATAGTTGATTGAATGTCCATTGTACTCTCCTCCATGATAAGTAAGCAAAATCAATGAACATGAGTGCATGAGGCCCATCACCTCTTAGAATAACAATTTTACATTTTGCGCTACCATTCGAGAAAACCATTGTAAAATTATATTTAGAGTTAATATAAAGAAGCCAAGATTTTGAAGACCTGATCATATGTATTATAACACATGGGTTGCTTTCAAAAAGAACTTTTGGTGCTGATGGGGCCAGTTGACCCCATAAAAATAATTTTTTTTTTGAACGGCTCCAAAGGCCGACAGACTCCAGCGCTAGCCTCCAGCGTCGGCCTCCAGCGCCAGCCTCCAGCGCTGGCCAAAGGCCGACAGGCTCCAGTGCCAACCGCCAGCGTCGGCCTCCAGCGCTAGCCGCCAGCGTCGGCCTCCAGCGCCAGCCTCCAGCGCTGGCCAAAGGACGACAGGCTCCAGCGCCAGCTGCCAGCGTCGGCCTCCAGCGCTGGCCAAAGGCCGACAGGTTCTAGCGCCAGCCGCCAGCGTTGGCCTCCAGCGCCGGCCTCCAAGGCCGGCGCATCAAAGGTCGACACCTGCCAAGATCGGCCTCTCCAAGCTAGGCGGCCCCGGTTCCTAGCCGCCCCGGCCTCTCCAAGCTAGGCGGCCCCGGTTCCCAGCTGGCCCCGGCACCTCCCAGGCGGCCCCAGCATCCTTCTCGGCCGTTCCCGACGGCCCCAAAGGCCGACACCCGAAGACCGACGGTCCCAAAGGTCGACACCTCCAAGACCGGCACCTCAAAGGCTGGCATCTCCAAGACAGGCGACCCCGGCATGTCCAAGCGAGTCGACCCCAGCATCTTCCCAGTCGGCCCCGGCGCTGCCATCCCAAGCCGGCCCGACTCGGCCCCGCATCTCCAGTTCCACCGAGTCGCCAAGGCCATCCTAGGCCGGCCCGACTCGGCCCCGGCGTCTCCAGTCCTGCCGAGTCGGCCAAGGCCATCCCAGACCGGCTCGACTCGGCCCTGGCGTCTCCAGTTCCGCCGAGTCGGCCAAGGCCATCCTAGGCCGGCCCGACTCGGCCCTGGCATCTCCAGTTCCGCCGAGTCGGCCAAGGCCATCCTAGGCCGGCCCGACTCGGCCCCAGCATCTCCAATTCCGCCGAGTCGGCCAAGGCCATCCTAAGCCGGCCTGACTCGGCCTCGGCGTCTCTAGTCCTACCGAGTCGGCCAAGGCCATCCTAGGCCGGCCTAACTCGGCCCCGGCGTCTCCAGTTCCGCCGAGTCGGCCAAGGCCATCCTAGGCCGGCCCGACTCGGCCCCGGCATCTCCAGTTCCGCCGAGTCAGCCAAGGCCATCCTATGCCAGCCTGACTCGGCCCTGGCGTCTCCAGTCCCGCCGAGTAGCCAAGGCCATCCTAGGCCGGCCTGACTCAGCCTCGGCGTCTCCAGTCATGCCGAGTCGGCCAAGGCCATCCCAGGCCGGCCTGACTCGGCCCTGGCGTCTCCAGTTCCGCCGAGTCGGCCAAGGCCATCCTAGGCCGGCCCGACTCGGCCCCGGCATCTCCAGTTCCGCCGAGTCGGCCAAGGCCATCCTAGGCCGCCTGACTCGGCCCCGGCGTCTCCAGTCCTTCCGAGTCGGCCAAGGCCATCCCAGGCCGGCCCGACTCGGCCCGGCATCTCCAGTTCCGCCGAGTCGGCCAAGGCCATCCTAGGCCGGCCCGACTCGGCCCCGGCATCTCCAGTTCCACCGAGTCGGCCAAGGCCATCCTAGGCCGGCCGACTCGGCCCCAGCATCTCCAGTTCCACCGAGTCGGCCAAGGCCATCCTAGGCCGGCCTGACTCGGCCACGGCGTCTCCAGTCCTGCCGAGTCAGCCAAGGCCATCCCAGGCCGGCCCGACTCGGCCCGGCGTCTCCAGTTCCGCCGAGTCGGCCAAGGCCATCCTAGGCCGGCCCGACTCGGCCCCGACATCTCCAGTTCCGCCGAGTCGGCCAAGGCCATCCTAGGCCGGCCCGACTCGGCCACGGCATCTCCAGTTCTGCCGAGTCGCCAAGGCCATCCTAGGTCGGCCTGACTCGGCCCCGGCGTCTCCAGTCCTGCCGAGTCAGCCAAGGCCATCCCAGGTCGGCCCGACTTGGCCCCGGCGTCTCCAGTTCCACTGAGTCGGCCAAGGCCATCCTAGGCTGGCTTGACTCGGTCCCGGCGTCTCCAGTCCTGCCAGTCGGCCAAGGCCATCCAGGCCGGCCAGACTGGCCCCGGCGTCTCCAGTTCCCGCCGGCAGCCCCAGCGGTTCAAGAATCTGCTTCTCTGACGTGCGCTGCCCGACAGCGCCCGATGCGCGCCGCCCGATAGCGCCGATGTGCGCCACCCAGCGCCGACGTGCGCCGCCGATAGTGCCATATCAACAATCCAACGGCCCCGCCGGCTGATGGGACGCAGCCCACTAACCAGCCCAGATTCACGCAAGGGCTCAGCGGATCTTCAACTCATGCCATCCCACGTGATCGTGCCAACGTCATCCCCTATAAAAGGGTAAACCACGTCGAGAACCAGGTAACACACATTTTACGCACTCGATGCCCTAACTCTCAAAGGAACTACCTGATCCTTCTGAGACCTCTCCCTCCTCAAGAGCTCTCTCGAGCTCCTTCTCTACTGTGACCTCTGTCACTAACTTGGGCGTCGGAGGGTCCCACCGGAGAACCCTCTCCGGTCTTGGGACTTCTTTGCAGGCAACCCGGTGAAGAAGAAGAGCCTCCGTTCCTGACGTCCAGGAGGGGTGATCGAGCGTCATCAGATTGGCGCGCCAGGAAGGGGGCATAAGAAAGAGTAGCGAACGATCTCCCGGAGCTACATCCTTCGTCCTCCCTTCTCCTAGAAGCCATGGTGGTGACGCGGCTCAGGATGCCTCCGTCAGCTGTCCGACGGGGCTCCCCGCCGGCTAGGCAGCAGGAGGCCTCCCCCCGCTACTAACCCTCCGGTTGCCGGCCCGCCGCCGGACGCCTGTCCAAACATCGGAGCGGCTGGCAACCCTCTCCCAGCAAGTTCAGAATCTCACCGCCATGGTCCACGGCTCCAGCAGCAGCAGTCCGTGGCCACCCAGCACCAACTGCTCCCCCCGCCAGCCAGCAGTCGGCGAGGGGAGGCTCCCCCCGCTGGGGGACCGGCCGACGTCAAGCTTCCCCCAGGAAGCTTCGCCGCGAGCCCTCCAAGCGGCCACGGTCTCCTGGCCACGGCCCCAGCGAGCTTCCTCCAAGCCACATCATCACGAGGAACCCAGGCGGAAGTCCCGACTTCCGTCTCCATCTCCTCCGCTCCTCTTCTTCTTCTTCCTCCGAGCCATCGGAGGGCCCCGACGATCAACCGCCAGGCGGAGGAACGCCTGGAGGAGTACAACCGGCGCCTCGACGAGCTCGCCAGAAGATAAACCACCAGCCGGAGGAAGAGTTTGACACTCGTCCTCCTTACACCCGCCGCATACTGGAGGAACCGGTTCCCTCCAGGTTCCGCTTCCCCCAGGTGGACCCGTACGACGGTACGACCGACCCTCTCGACCACCTCGAGAGCTACAAGGCCATGATGCAAGTCCAGGGTGCCTCAGACGCCCTTCTCTGCAAGGCCTTCCCTGCAACCTTGCGGAAGGCCGCCCGTGCGTGGCATTCACGCCTGTCCCCCCACAGCATAGACTCCTTCCGGGAGCTGGAGAGGGCATTCCTGGCCCACTTTGATGCCTGCCGCCGGATCCCAAGGGTGGCGGACAGCCTCTTCTCCGTCCGCCAGAAGGAAGGAGAGTCACTGCGGGACTTTGTGTCCCGATTCAAAACCGCCGCCCTCGAGGTCTACCATCTCGATGATGCGGTGGCCACCCTGGCGCTGAAGCGGGGACTCCTTCCGTCCCGCTTCACCTTCTCCTTGGACAAGAAGCCCCCGAGCTCTTACTCCGACCTCCTCCTCCGGGCCCAGAAGTACATCCGGCAGATGAAGCCGACCTCACTCGCCGGGAGTCTTCGAAGGCTCCAGCCACAAATCCGCTCCCTGAGCCGAGCGGACCTCCCCGACATCGCCGATCCGACCCACCTCGGTCCGACAACAGGCGCCGAAGCCCTGTCCCCGACGAGGGTAAGCTCACTCCTCTCCTTGCCCCTCGATCCCACATCCTGATGGAGATCGAGGGCGAGCCCTACCTTCAACGTCCTCCCCCCATGAAGAAGGGTGTACCCCGCGACAGAAGCCGCTACTGTCGATTCCACCGGGACTACGGCCACGACACCGACAGCTGCTACAGCTTGAAATGGGCCATCGAGGAGCTCATCCAACGGGGCTACCTCGGCAAGTACGTCCAGAAGACACCACAGCCGCTGCCGGCCATCATGGGGCCTCCGCCAGCTCAAGCCGCCGTCGACAACACTCCCACGGAGCGGACTGTCGGGATGGTGTCCTGGGGGTCAGCCTCTGCGTCCAAGCGGCCGAGGGGGAGGATGCTCCAAATAATGTAATGCCCCGGGGGGAGACTGCTGTAATGAAAATGTAAACAATGAAGGCGTAGTCGTCGCTATGACGATCGCCAAACACCCTGTAAAAAGGATATTAGTTGATAGTGGCAGCTCAGCTGACATCCTTACTTACGACGCTTTGTTCGGATGGGTTTATCTGTTGACTCCCTTCAGCCCGTGGCGACCCCGCTAGTCGGATTCACTGGAGATTCTGTGAGGGTCGAGGGCGAAATATCCTTGCCTGTGACGGCCGGAACCCCGCCATGCCAAAGCACCGTGATCATGAAATTCCTAGTTGTGAGGGTCCCTTTGGCATACAACGCCATTCTTGGGTCCCGGCCTGAATCTTTTGGACGCAGTTATCTCCACCCGACGTCTACTGGTGCAGTTCCCCACCAGCGAAGGAGTTGGAGAAATGCGGGGAGATAAGCCCGGTCTTACCTTGCTATCATGCGGCGTCAAGCCCTTTGGAGGCCGACCCGGCCCTGGAAGCATCCGACCCTAGAGATTCGCCAAAGGAGGGGAGCCCGCCGAGCACCTCCTGACTTTCCCCCTCAACGATGACCCAGCAAGGACCGTCCGTGTGGGCGGACTCCTTCCCCTGGAAGACCGGGAGCGCCTCTTAGCTTTCCTGCGGGCTAACTCGGACGTCTTCGCCTGGTCAGCGTCTGACATGCCCGGCATCCCTCCGGAGGTCATCACCCACAAGCTCAACATCGACCCGCGCCACCGTCCAATCCGTCAAAAGAAGAGGAGCTTTGCCCCCGACCGACAAAGGGCGATTGATGAGGAAGTCAACAAGCTGATCAGCGCCGGCCACATCCGGGAGGCGCACTACCCAAGCTGGCTGGCCAACGTGTCATGGTGCGTAAGGCAAACGGGAGCTGGAGGATCTGTATAGACTTCACCGACCTCAACAAGGCGTGCCCAAAAGACAGCTTTCCCTTGCCAAGAATTGACCAGCTGGTCGATTCCACCTCTGGTCACGAGCTTCTCAGCTTCATGGATGCCTTCTCCGGATACAATCAGATAAGGATGGACCCCGGCGACGAGGAGCACACCTCCTTCGTGACAGAGAAAGGCATTTACTGTTACAAGGTGATGCCTTTCGGCCTCAAGAATGCGGGAGCGACCTATCAAAGGCTGATGAACAAGGTGTTCCAGGACCAGCTCGGCCGGAACATGGAAGTCTACGTGGACGACATGCTGACGAAGAGCACCCGTGCCGCCGACCACATCTCCGACCTGGAAGAAACTTTTAACAACCTCCGTCGCTTCCAAGTCAAGCTGAACCCTAAGAAGTGTGCTTTTGGGGTCACGGCAGGTAAATTTCTGGGCTTTATGGTGACCCAGCGGGAATCGAGGCGAACCCAGAGAAGATCAGTGCCATACTCGACATGAGGCCGCCGTCCAACAAGAAGGAAGTGCAACGGCTAACGGGGAGGATAGCGGCTCTGAGTCGTTTCCTCTCCAGATCGGCGGAGAGGTGCTTGCCTTTCTTCAAGGCCCTGCGGAAGGTGAATGGTTTTGCATGGACGACGACTGCCAGGAAGCTTTCGACGGCTTAAAGGCATTCCTGTCCTCCCCACCGCTCCTCTCCAAGCCGAGAGACGGGGAGAGTCTTTTCCTTTACTTAGCCGCCTCCTCAGAAGCCGTCAGCTCAGTCCTGGTGCGCCTTGACGCTGACGGAACCCAAAGGCCAGTCTACTACGTGAGCAAGGTCCTCACGACGCCGAGGTCAGGTATTCCAAAACGAGAAAGTCATTTTCGCCTTGATAGTTTCTGCCCGGCGTCTTCGCCCGTATTTCCAAGCCCATCCTATCGTGGTGCTCACGGACCAACCTCTCCGAGCCATCCTGGCCCGTCCGGATACTTCGGGTCGACTCGCCAAATGGGCCATCAAGCTGGGAGAATTCGACATCTCTTTCCAAGCACGACCGGCCTTGAAGTCCCAAGTCCTGGCCGACTTCCTGGTCGAGTGCACTTGGGCGGAAGAAGATCTCAAGGAGGTCCCTGGGGAGCAGCCCAGGCCCGAGCCGAGCGGTGATGGAGAGACCTGGATCCTCATGGACGGCGCATCGAATTCTCAAGGGAGTGGCGCCGGCCTCATTCTTGCCGGGCCGGAAGGAGAAAGAACCGAGTGCGCCCTGAGATTTCTTTTTGAAGCCACCAACAACCAAGCGAGTACGAAGCCCTGCTGGCCGGGTTAAGGCTAGCCCAGGAGGTTGGAGCAAAGCACCTCAGAGCCTACACGGACTCGCAACTCGTCTCCGGGCAAATCAACGGAGAGTATGAGGCGCGCGACCCGTTATGGCGCAATACTGAAAAAGGTTCAACTCTTGACCTCCTCACTGCCTTACTTCAGCATCAGTTACATCCCCCGAAGTGAAAACGCAAAGGCCGACGTCCTCTCTCGACTGGCTACCTCCGCCGACGGCTTGACAAGGGATGCCTACATCGAATATTAGAAAGGCCCAGTATAGAGGGCGGGGAGGAAGTCCTCCCGCTCACCCCGGAACCTACATGGATGGACGCCTATGTCCGCTATCTCACCGACGGCACCCTCCCTGATGACCGCAACGAAGCCAGATTGCTCAAGTGGAGGGCCTCCAAGTTCATCCTCCTCGACGGGCGCCTATACAGAAGGTCATTCTCCTACCCGTTGCTTAAGTGCGTAGGCCCGCCGATGCCGACTACATCCTCAGAGAAATCCACGAGGGCATTTGTGGAATCATCTGGGGGGCAGATCCTTAGCCCAGAAGGCTCTCCGTCAGGGGTACTTCTGGCTCACTATGAAGGAGGACGCGGCCAAGCTAGTTCAAAGGTGTGACGGCTGCCAGCGCCACGCACACATCCAACATCAGCCGCCTGCCCCTGAGCCCACTCTCGGCTCCGTGGCCCTTCGCCCAGTGGGGAATGGACATCCTTGGACCATTCCCCCCAGCTTCAGGGCAGCGGAGATTCTTGTTAGTCGCCATCGACTACTTCACCAAGTGGGTCGAGGTCGAGGCGTTGGCCAAAATCACTGAGAGCAAAGTTAAGGCTTTCTTCTGGAAGTCGATCATATGCCGCTTTGGCTTGCCTCACACCCTCGTCACGGACAACGGCGCCAATTCAACAACGAGGCATTCAAAACCTTCTGAGGAGCTAGGCATTCCCCCGATTCACCTCCGTCGGCCACCCCCAGACCAACGGGGAGGCTGAGGTCATGAACCGCACCATCCTCAGAGGGCTCAGGACTCGCCTAGACGGCTCCAAAGGACGCTGGGTAGAAGAGCTCCCCAGTGTGATATGGGCTTACCACACAACGCCCAGAGCCCCGACGGGCGAAACTCCTTTCAGCCTCTCCTTCGGATCCGAGGCCGTCATCCCCGTCGAGATCGGATTGCCCAGTCCACGTGTGGAGTCCTTCAGTGAGGAAGGCAACTCCGCGCTGATTCGGGCCAACCTAGACTTCATCGACGAGGCGCATGACAGGGCGAGACTGCGCATGGCGACCTTTCGTCAGCGAGCGGCCAAGTACTACAACGCCCGAGTTCGTCCCAAGGTTTTTCGCCGCGGAGACTTGGTGCTACGAAAGGCCGAGGTATCAAAGCCTACCGAGGGGGGCAAGCTATCCCCCAACTGGGAAGGTCCCTACCGTATCGCCGAGGCATTCCACCGGGGGCATACAAACTAGAAGAGCTTGACGGGAAGCCCATTCCACGTACCTGGAATGCGGACAACCTCCGCCGATATTATCAATGATGTACCCCAGAGGCATAAGTAATAAAGAAAAAGGTCCTTTCTGGCGACACAGTTTGTCCTCCCTTGCGCCAAGTCTCTCAAAAGGAGCTCACTGGCATCGCGGCCCATGGGACACCACTCGGCCCCGGCACGCGGTGCCCCCGAGTTGGTTAAGACCCTAAAGGCTCCGTACCCGCTGAGTCGCCACTGGGCGGCACACAAACCCCCAGGCTGGTTCAAAAGGAGCTCACTGGCATCGCGGCCCGGGACACCACTCGGCCCCGGCACGGCGGTGCCCCCGAGTTGGTTAAGACCCTAAAGGCTCCGTACCCGGCTGAGTCGCCCTTGGGCGGCACACAAACCCCCAGGCTGGTTCAAAAGGAGCTCACTGGCATCGCGGCCCACGGGACACCACTCGGCCCCGGCACGGCGGTGCCCCCGAGTTGGTTAAGACCCTAAAGGCTCCGTACCCGGCTGAGTCGCCACTTGGGCGGCACACAAACCCCCAGGCTGGTTCAAAAGGAGCTCACTGGCATCGCGGCCCATGGGACACCACTCGGCCCCGGCACGGCGGTGCCCCCGAGTTGGTTAAGACCCTAAAGGCTCCGTACCCGGCTGAGTCGCCACTTGGCGGCACACAAACCCCCAGGTTGGTTCAAAAGGAGCTCACTGGCATCGCGGCCCAAGGGACACCACTCGGCCCCGGCACGGCGGTGCCCCCGAGTCGGTTAAGACCCTAAAGGCTCCGTACCCGGCTGAGTCGCCCTCAGCGGCACACAACCCCCAGGCTGGTTCAAAAGGAGCTCACTGGCATCGCGGCCCACGGGACACCACTCGGCCCCGGCACGGCGGTGCCCCCGAGTTGGTTAAGACCCTAAAGGCTCCGTACCCGGCTGAGTCGCCACTGGGCGGCACACAAACCCCCAGGCTGGTTCAAAAGGAGCTCACTGGCATCGCGGCCCATGGGACACCACTCGGCCCCGGCACGGCGGTGCCCCCGAGTTGGTTAAGACCCTAAAGGCTCGTACCCGGCTGAGTCGCCACTTGGGCGGAACACAAACCCCCAGGTTGGTTCAAAAGGAGCTCACTGGCATCGCGGCCCACGGGACACCACTCGGCCCCGGCACGCGGTGCCCCGAGTCGGTTAAGACCCTAAAGGCTCCGTACCCGGCTGAGTCGCCCCTCGCAGCGGTTCCACACCCCCGAGGCGGTTCAAAAGGAACCTGACGACGCCCAGCTCTCAGGTCACCCTCCGGGGTTCACTCCCGACCCGCGTTGGGAAAGGATTACTGGCCGCCCTCAGCTAGCCAAAGAAGGCACGCAGACGTCCATCCAAGGCAGCGCAAGGTGCCAAGGTAAAAGTTCTACACTCCTTTCGCTTAGCCGATGCGGGGCACGCAAGCTCAAGGAGTGTGGGGGGCATTTGATGGGGCCAGTTGACCCCATGAAAAATAAAATTTTTTTTGGACGGCCCAAAGGCCGACAGACTCCAGCGCCAGCCGCCAGCGTCGGCCTCCAGCCAGCCTCCAGCGCTGGCCAAAGGCCGACAGGCTCCAGCGCCAGCCGCCAGCGTCGGCCTCCAGCGCAGCCTCCAGCGCCAGCCGCCAGCGCTGGCCAAAGGCCGACAGGCTCCAGCCAGCCGCCAGCGTCGGCCTCCAGCGCCAGCCTCCAGCGCTGGCCAAAGGCCGACAGCTCCAGCGCCAGCCGCCAGCGTCGGCCTCCAGCGTCGGCCTCCAGCGCCGGCCTCCAAGGCCGGCACATCAAAGGTCGACACCTGCCAAGACCGGCCTCTCCAAGCTAGGCGGCCCCGGTTCCTAGCCGGCCCCGGCCTCTCCAAGCTAGGCGGCCCCGGTTCCCAGCCGGCCCCGGCACCTCCCAGGCGGCCCCAGCATCCTTCTCGTTCCCGACGCCCCAAAGGCCGACACCCGAAGACCGACGGCCCCAAAGGTCGACACCTCCAAGACCGGCACCTCAAAGGCCGGCATCTCCAAGACAGGCGACCCCGGCATGTCCAAGCGAGTCGACCCCGGCATCTTGCCAGCCGGCCCCGACTTCTCAGCCGGCCCCGGCGCTGCCATCCGAGGCCGGCCCGACTCAGCCCCGGCATGTCCAGTTCCGCTGAGTCGGCCAAGGCTATCCTAGGCCGGCCCGACTCGGCCCCGGCATCTCTAGTCCTGCCGAGTCGGCCAAGGCCATCCCAGGCCGGCCCGACTCGGCCCCGGCGTCTCCATTCCGCCGAGTCGGCCAAGGCCATCCTAGGCCGACCCGACTCGGCCCCGGCATCTCCAGTTCCACCGAGTCGGCAAGGCCATCCTAGGCCGGCCCGACTCGGCCCCGACATCTCCAGTTCCGCCGAGTCGGCCAAGGCCATCCTAGGCCGGCCTGACTCGGCCCCGGCGTCTCCAGTCCGCCGAGTCGGCCAAGGCCATCCTAGGCCGGCCCACTCGGCCCCGGCGTCTCCAGTTCCGCCGAGTCGGCCAAGGCCATCCTAGGCCGGCCCAACTCGGCCCGGCGTCTCCAGTCCCGCCGAGTCGCCAAGGCCATCCTAGGCCGGCCTGACTCGGCCCCGGCGTCTCCAGTCCTGCCGAGTCGCCAAGGCCATCCCAGGCCGGCCCGACTCGGCCCCGGCGTCTCTTCTGCCGAGTCGGCCAAGGCCATCCTAGGCCGGCCCGACTCGCCCCGGCATCTCCAGTTCCGCCGAGTCGGCCAAGGCCATCCTAGGCCGGCCCGACTCGGCCCCGGCATCTCCAGTTTCGCCGAATCGGCCAAGGCCATCCTAGGCCGGCCTGACTCGGCCCCGGCGTCTCCAGTCCTGCCGAGTCGGCCAAGGCCATCCCAGGCCGGCCCGACTCGGCCCGACGTTCCAGTTCCGCCGAGTCGGCCAAGGCCACCCTAGGCCGGGCCGGGCCCGGCTCGGCCGCATCTCCAGTTCCACCGAGTCGGCCAAGGCCATCCTAGGCCGGCCCTCGGCCCTCTCCAGGCCGAGTCGCCAAGGCCATCCAGGCCGGCCCGACTTCTCCAGTTCCGCCGAGTCGGCCAAGGCCATCCTAGGCCGGCCCGACTCGGCCCCGGCATCTCCAGTTCCACCGAGTCGGCCAAGGCCATCCTAGGCCGGCCCGACTCGGCCCGGCATCTCCAGTTCCCGAGTCGGCCAAGGCCATCCTAGGCCGGCCTGACTCGGCCCCGGCGTCTCCAGTCCCGCCGAGTCGGCCAAGGCCATCCCAGGTCGGCCCGACTCGGCCCCGGCGTCTCCAGTTCCACCGAGTCGGCCAAGGCCATCCTAGGCCGGCCTGACTCGGCCCCGGCGTCTCCAGTCCTGCCGAGTCGGCCAAGGCCATCCCAGGCCGGCCAGACTTGGCCCCGGCGTCTCCAGTTCCCACCGGATCAGCCCTAGCGGTTCAAGAATCCGCTTCTCTAACGCGCACCGCTCGACAGCGCCCGACGCGTGCTGCCCAAGCACCGATGTGCGCCGCCCGACAGCGCCAACGTGCGCCGCCCGACAGCGCCAGATCCGATAATCCAACGGCCCCGCCGGCTGATGGGACGCAGCCCACTAACCAGCCCAGATTCACGCAAGGGCTCAGCGGATCTTCCAACTCATGCCATCCCTCGTGATCGTGCCAACGTCATCCCCTATAAAAGGGTAAACCACGTCGAGAACCAGGTAACGCACATTTTACGCACTCGATGCCCTAACTCTCAAAGGAACTACCTGATCCTTCTGAGACCTCTCCCTCCTCAAGAGCTCTCTCGAGCTCCTTCTCTACTGTGACCTCTGTCACTGACTTGAGCGTCGGAGGGTCCCACCGGAGAACCCTCTCCGGTCTTGGGACTTCTTTGCAGGCAACCCATGAAGAAGAAGAGCTTCCGTTCCCGACGTCCAGGAAGGGTGATCGAGCGTCATCAGGTGCCCACTAATTTTATAGATAATTAGTTAAGTGTACTATATTATTTATAATAATTCAAAATTGTACTTAAAGAAGGACTCGCCCAAGTCATATTTTAAGATTTTTTGCTTTGCTACGATATCTAAGATCTTCCTAAAGCACTACAGTTGTGGGACTAAAGATCCACTCACTTAGATTCTCATAATTAGCAACATATTAAGGAGAATCTAGCTAACTATTCTACAAGACTAGATTTCTTACCTATAAGAAGAAGTAGGAAAAACCAATTATTAACCGGTTCTAGATAGCAAACAGCTTGATTTAAGCCTTGCAAAATAAAGGCATTCATGTGTTATAACAAGGTTCATTCTTGGTTATACGTAGAGTTCTCAGTTAGATTGGATTAACCAGTTCCGATCGATATAGGATCAGCATGAAACTAATCCAATCCAACATGATCCAAAGATATTTTAGATTAGTGGACCCAAAGCATAACTTGCTTTGCAAATGAATTGGGTTTAGATACTTAAATAATTTGCAATGTAAACGCAAATTAATTCATATGATATAATATTATATACATTATATATTTAGAACTCTTCTTGGATATAAGAATTAATTAATTAGTTTACCACATGTGATATAATTTACCAATTATGTGTATTGTTAATTATAGTACGTGCTGCATCATTATCAATCAAATCCCATGTAGGATATATATTTTTTAATAATATTTACATGCTGTTTAGTATAATTAATATTTACTTCTTGTAATATAATTTATCAGTGATGTATATTGTTAATATATTCTTCTTCCGTGAGCGAGACGGGCGAGAGAGCCCACGTTCCATGATTGACCCACGCCTGAGTCGCTCTTTCATAGCCAACTTAATTTTTCGTGTCTCTTAGAATTAGTCGTGCAACATACGGTGAGAGGTCAGTGCCCATTGGAGTCAACGCATTGCATCACGTTAAGGCTCGTTGACCGTCAAATCAGCACTGGATAAGGATGCTAGCTATGACCCACTTGGGCCCTATCTTTTTTTTTTTTTTGACTAAAATACTTTCCACATCCAACACAAATGCTTATATATAATTCAAATATAACTTTGTACAAAATAACCATAAGCTATGAAATGAAGTAGGGAACAATGTTAATAAGGAGTTAGCAGATGACACTTTGATTTTTGTGCCAATAATCAGTTCCTAATTGCAATAAAACAAATTATACAAGCAAGGCAAAATTTGAATGGATAAAACTGCTGATAATGAGCTCAAAACTTATATAATTAATTGCTAGCTAAACAATCAAAAATGAAGATTCCTCTCTCAAAGTATGAGATGGCTTAAAGGATTTCAGCTTGAAATGGTAGAGGGCCTTTTTGTTCCAATTAACCATAGTGCAAGAATCTCATTTTAAGATAGTATTGGAACAATCTTTCAAATACCGATTGAAGGTGCCTTAAAAATTTTAGAACTAATAAACAGAAAATCCTTTATGGTTTCTAATAACAAAGCCAGCTAAATCCATCAAATTGACGACATTCATAGACCCAATATAACGGAACTTAATTTCTGTCTTAATTCATTCATGACTTGGTTCATAATACATGGTTGAAAAGCTTTAATAGATTTTTTTCCTTTCATTTCTAGGGTTATATTTCGAAAGTTCTAACACAAAAATCATGAAAAATATAGGAAGAGAAGTGTCTTTCGTTTCATGTGCACATGCATTCAAATCTTGGAGCATTCTTTTAATCAACAACATAATGTTGTTTGTTATGTTTTATTTTATTATAGATGCCTTTATTCATGTTATGAATAATTCACTTTGCATCTGGCCCTTAGGATTCTTTTCACATTATTTGGCATTATACCTTTTTTTTCCTTCTTTTCTAAGCAAAACACTGACCAATTAACCCACGAATTTCATCAAAGAGGAGAAAATTATAAAACACAAGACGAAGAAGGAAACTTCAAAGATATCATTTGGCCATAATGCCATGGCTATATATACTGCCAATCAGCATTATAGAGAAATAATGTCTCTCATGAAGTTTCCTTCCTATCAGGTGCTCTAAGAAAAATCATTCATAAGTACATGCAAATCAATGAGTTAATTGATTTGTTTGTAAAATGAAATTCATTACTTTCACATGGTGCATGAAGCAACAAATTACGTCATTGGATGCCACTAGTACGTACTTTCCCACAAGACCAGTTTTCGATTCTCTAGTGGTTCAAAAAAAAAAAAAAAAAAAGATAAAGACTCCCATTGCCTAGAAGAAATTAATGATCTAGTAAAGCATGCATGACTTAAGAAGCTGAGTCTCCAAGTCATGACCACATCAAATCTAATTAAATAGCCATGTGTTTGCATTCACAATATCATATATATATATACCATGCCCTCCTAGAAAACCATTGTAGTAATGGTCAGTATTTGCTTAGAATATTTTTTTTTTCATACTTAATGTGATTATTTAATGCACTCTCACCATTCTAGCTAGACTTTAGAGCCATTCCTGATCATGACTTATTAATTAATTTTAGTAGTACAAGTAGTACAACCTAGATAAACTCTAGAAAGTCTTGTTAGACTCCATTAATGACTTTTCTCTGTATATATATATATATATATGTATATATGATGGTTTAAACGGTCAAATGGCCGTTAAGCAAGTTACCAAAATGAAATCTGAAAATAATTAGGAAGCTAAGAATTGGCCTTAATGCTAGACCGGTTCCCCCGTTAACTCGTTGTTGGACCACTTCCTTAGCATTGAAGTCTTCCAAACTTTGTCTCCACCTTCCAAGAGTCCAGCTTCTTCAAGAAGACCCGAGGATTCTTTCATCCTTGACCAGTCAAAAGTCATGATATCATCGTGACAAAGACTTTTTCAGCCAGCTTAATTAATTAATTTCAATTCCCACTGGCCTCTAAAAACTTATGCCTTGGTCTTCAAGGGCGGAAAGATACTACCCCCTTTCTCTTCGCCATCCAAGCGGTCTAAAGACGAATATTAAAGGACAGAAGATTCGATGATCGTGAGACGAGACCAGAGAGAAGAGAATGGCTGATGAGGTTGAGCTCCTGTGGCCCTTCATTTCCACCACCCTTGCGGACTTCCTCCAATCTCTTAGAACCAAATTCTCTGCTGCGAATCTCGACTCGGCCTGCTGTACTTCTTCTCCTCCCCTCTCATGGAAGAGGTTCGTCGACGACGAGCCACCTGCGCTTTACCTCCATCAAAGAGGACGAGAGAGGCTTCAAAGTTGCTTCATGGGCCATCCTTATTGATCAGTACTACTCCAGATGAAGAAGGATGCATGCGAGATAATTCAAAATCCATCTCCAGAGGTACTGATCAAGAAGGCTTTCGATTGGAGGAGAATTTGGGGATCTACTGTCGAGACGTGGTTGCACTACTTTCTAGTCTCCAAGGTGCAGGTGGTGATGATGCTTTTAAGGTTGCTGCTGGTTTGATGCATGATGATGAGTGCAAGAGAGGATTAGAGCAGTACTCTTCGTCGACAAGCATGGTGGATGAAGCCAAGACGTCGCGTAAGGTGATCAGGAAGAGGCCTGCATGTATAGTCATACCCAAGTCTAACCCGAGTATGGATTTTGGTGAGGTGGGTAATAACAAGGGGAAGAACTCGGTTGAGGAGATGGAGGTTGAAGGTGTTGGGTATTGCTTGTCAAGTAGGAAGGGATGTAGGTCTGTGATGGAAGATGGCTATGGGGTCATAACCAACATCAATGGAGATTCAAAACAGGTAGAGGCGTGATCAATATTGTTCTCTCTCTCTCTCTCTCTCGCTTCTCTTTTTTTTTTCCCCTCGCCCTCCCTTGGAACGTCTAACGCATCAAATCAATTAGCTTGGTAAAGAATGATTTGGTACGGTTGAGACAAGCTCAGTAGTGGTTTTTAGTATATTACTTGAAGGTTCCTTGATTTATTACTTCTTCAAAAATTAGAATTATTGTTAATTAAAGGCGCGAAAATACATACATGTATATATATACTTACATACGATATATTAATCCGAGTGTTACTCCTTTCAAACTTGATCTGGCCATAATTAATGGACAACATGCACAACTCTATCGATTATTCAATCTATTGAATACAGTCTACTATCTTAAAATACTTACCAAAATTTATGTGATTTAAAAATTCTTAGCCTATACATTAAGTAGCTAAAAATTAGATAATTTAAATCATATGAAATGATAAATATTTTTTGACTATCGGATCTATAAACTAAGAATTTTCAAATCATTTGATATTTGAAATGTAAGTAGTTTAGAGATAATAAATCGCATCCAAATGATTTGGATCATCAATATTAAATTTAATATTATCTAATTATGATTTGATTGAATCTGAATAAAAGGTACACTTGAGTGTATGTATGTATATATACACATGCAAATACTTATATGTAACGTAGAAACATAGAATTTTGTTTGATAAGAGATATTGCAGTGAATATTAATAGTTCAGCTAATATCATAATTAAGTTTGGATGCATTATGTTGTTCTTAACAAATATTCTGCACTTATTAATTAACATAGAAGTAAAATTAGTATATCAAAAATAAATTATTAATTTTAGGGTAATATAGATTATTAACATATGGTTTAAGTATTATCAAATTGCACCCATATAATTTAAAATATTATACTTAACTATTATATATTTTGTTCATTATCGGATACGCCGTTAACTTTTTGCATATGTGACTCGTAAGTGTATTGTTTTCTACACATGATTGTCTATTTATAAGAAGCTTTAACACTTGAAATCAATGAAATCAGTAGTAATTTCCTTAAATCTTTTCCTCAGTCATTCAATCTTCTAAATCATCACAATATATTTAAAAATATGAAGATTTTTTTATGATTGTCTCTCTAATTTTTTTGTGTAGATGCAGCTTTTATATTTTAATGAAAGTCCCCTAATTTCCGGACCTAAGCTAATATTAAAGGTCATGTGGGATGCATGTGAGAAAAGTTAATAATGTACCCCTCCATGTAATAACAAACAAAACTCATAATAGTTAATTAGATGCAACACTTTAAGCCACATGAGTACAATTTGATAGTGCTTAAACTATATGGTAGTAATATATATTTTATCCATAATTTTAAGTATCATGATAATATTTTGAGTACTCACAATCACTAATTTGGCAACTCTATAATTAACTGATCTGCCATTTTTGGCAATAAATCTGCAAGTTTCACTAATCCCCTCTCATTGGATGGCAAGAGTTGTTCATAAGCCTGAGATCTTTGTAGCATCTCTCTTTAACAATTATTAAGCATTGAAACTAACATCCACTGTAGCCTACTTCTAATCTATTTTACGAAGACTATTGAAATTAAATTTAGCAGAACAGACTCACTATCATGACCTACTCATTTGGAACTTTTTCAGGCATTCTTCGGTGTGTTTGATGGGCATGGAGGCCGTGGGGCTGTGGACTTTGTCGTAGAGAAGCTAGGGAAGAATATTCTAGCAGCTCTTGCTGAGCTAGAGGACAAGGGAAACCAATTACAACTTGCAATCAGAGCAGGCTATCTGACCACAGATAGAGAGTTAATTGGTCAGGTATGGTACACTACGCAAAAAATAAAACCATCATTGAGTAAACCGTTTGGATTTCAGAAGTTATATGGTCCATTAATTGCTACAATCAACCACCATATTCCCTCCATGTTTCCATCACTCCATTTCATCTGGTCCTGTTGGACTGGGAATCATTGATGGTTGATATCTCAAAATGCATGAGCAATGGATATCTTTAAACACTTTATCTTGTTAACTCTTTAACATATAAGCAGTGGAAAATAAAGTGAAATATCTGTTAGAAAGCTCAGTTTTCAGAGTCACCATTACCTCAGTTTTCAATTGAGTAGGAAAAAAAGTTTTGCCTGTGGTTTCCTTCTCATTCTTTAACAATTGAACAAAATTGATGGCCCAAATTATTTGCCCATGACCAGGGTGTGAGTGGTGGAGCTTGTGTGGCTACTGTTCTGTTGAAGGATGGGGTACTATATGTAGCAAATGCAGGAGACTGCAGGGTGGTCATGAGTAGAAAAGGTGTTGCTAGTGTCCTAACAAGTGACCATCATCCTGGAAGAGAAGATGAAAGAGTCCGGATTGAGAGCTCGGTAAATTTCTTCCATAGTTTTGATTGTGCCATCCATGGCCATGACCCTCTTAGCATTGCAATCTCAATCATGTTATGGCCTGATCTCATTGCAGGGGGGCTATGTCTGTTGCCACAATGGAGTGTGGAGAGTCCAAGGCTCTTTGGCTGTATCAAGAGCAATTGGTGATATAAGCATGAAAGAATGGGTAATTTCCGAACCTGAGATTAAAAGGCTCCATCTTACTTCGGATTGTGAGTTCCTGATAATAGCTTCTGATGGACTGTGGGACAAGGTTTGTATGGTCTAAATTCTCATTTTATATCTTTTTCTCCATCTCTTTGACCATTTGATAGCACTAATGTCTCTAACTTGTTGGATTTGGACTGATTTAGGTTACTAATCAGGAGGCAGTGGATGTTGTCATGAGACACAAGAACACAATAAAATCTTGCAAAGACCTTGTGGGCATCTCTTCTGGTAGGGGCAACAGGGATGATATAACAGTCATGGTGGTGGACCTTAAAAGATTTGTTTAGGTGACTAGATTACCTTCTAGCAGCAACAGCTTGAAGCAATGACCACAGAAAAGATTTAAAATAAGAAGAGTGGTGAGTAGAAGTTTGGCAAGGAGATATATTGTACATAGTAATTTAGAAGAGAGGGTTCTATTTCATCAGGTGAAATAAAACTCTTTTTCTCTGCAATTGTATTTAGGTAGTAGGCAAATAAGAAGCAAAAGGAACCAATCTTGATATTGAAAAATCACGATTTTGTTTCTAGAAGCTACAAAGCTAGTTTTTGGAAAAATGGTATATGAATTAAAGAGTGCCAAAGTTTCAAACTTTGAAAATTTTATAATTTTCCATGTATCACACTATGTTGACCAGGTTCAAACTCCAT
Organism: Calamus simplicifolius; assembly: GCA_900491605.1. Lineage (NCBI taxonomy): Eukaryota > Viridiplantae > Streptophyta > Magnoliopsida > Arecales > Arecaceae > Calamus > Calamus simplicifolius. The sequence goes on along the minus strand of UESW01001755.1, from coordinate 73,713 downwards.
GATTCAAGTTTCTGATCATGAGAAATAGTAACTTAATCCCTACCATAGTTCTGTTTTCAAGTTAACTTCTGAGGAGCTTCTCACGGAAATGAGAATTATGAAATTCTATTTAGATTCACGGTGCTCGACTCAAATTTTATGTTGGCCATATTTTGTTAACACTTTTGGACCTGGAACCATCCCCTAGTGGATTGTTTTCAGCCACATTAGTCCTCACTGATATCTCTTTCATGGCCCGTTACCTCAACATTTGGAATGCCTTCATTTTGAATTGAACTTCAGGCATCTCCTTGGCACAAGAACTCAACAAAGACATGTCAACATGCAGACTGGAATGGCATTCATCAAACCGTAGCATATATTTTAGATCCCAAGTTCCATTAAAATAACACAACTGACTCGTTGACAACTCTAGGCTATGCCTATCTTCCACCGGATCTGGTGCTTCACTAGAGCGCATGGTTACAAAAGGATAAAAAAGTAAAGGAAAAAAAAAAAATCTAAGCTGTGTCTTGCCATTTGAATGTACGCCATATATTTTATCTCATCCATTGGAATAGCAAAGCTTCACTTGCTATAATGGAATGCCACCTAGCAGCATGCTGAGATTTGTGGTTGGGTTTTTTCATGACCATTGCTACTTGTTCACTTAATTCGTTGCTTGATGTGGCTGATCAAGCCATGTTACAGTTAATGAAAAAGGCTAATCGATGGAGTTAAAATCAGATAATTAAAGTCGTCATGATCTGTCGTGTCACCTTCGTCCTCAGTGCCGACTCCAGCATCGGCCTCAAGACTGACTCCAGCGTCGACCCCCAATACCGACTCCAGCTTCGACCCCCAATACCGACTCCAACGTCGGCCTCAAGATCGACCCCAGAGTCGGCCTCAGGGCCCGCTATCGTCTGTGGTTCCACGTGGCTCACTATCGTCCCACGTGGCCCACCTATGGCCCCACGTGGTCCACCTGCGGCCCCACATGTCCCACCTACCGGCTGCAGCGTACACCCGATAAGACCTGGCCTACCAACCATCTGCCGCATCGAGCCTGACAAGACATGGCCCACCAACTAGCTGTAGCCGCCCATATCAGACAAAGAGGTGGCCTATCAGTTCTGACAAACCATGGGGCGGATGCCACCTATCGCTGCTGGCCTTACCGCTTGCTCCATGTCAAGACGCAATGTCTCAGAATCAACAACTGTCCGAAAAGGGGTAAGAGGGACTCTCGACCAAGTATAAGAACCTTTGCTCACGATGAGAGGAGAGATTATTCAATTTCTTCAACTTCAAAATTTTCTCTAAGTCCTGGCCTAACTCCAGAAAAGAGGACTTACTCTGTTGTTTTTTCAGACTACTCACTTGAGCGTCGAAGGGTTCCCGCCAGAATAACCGGCCTCTAGGAACTTTTTTGCAGGATCCCAGTCTGAGGTTGAGGCAGCAGAAGACACCCATCCCCATCCTCATCAACTATCGGGTTTCGAATCTTATCTGACGCTTCGAGAAGGTGATTTGGCGATAATAGATTGGCATGCCAGGTAGGGGCGACGAGAGGTAAAATACCTACGAAGGCTAGTAGGAGATCTCCATCCTCCTCCAAAAAGGAAATGATGGTTACACATGCTCAGAAGACCTCCACCAGTCATGCTGGGAGGCATCCTCTATGGGCTGAGCAGCCGAAGGTTAACCTTCCTGCTTCGCCTCCACTACCACCACTAGTTACTCAACCCGAATAGCTCACCGCCCTTGCCCAACAAGTCCAAGATCTGGTGGCTGTGGTCCGGGAGATGCAAGAGCAACACATTGTAGCCACGCAACAACAACCTCAGCCTTCTCCACCTCAGGCTGCGGGCCTCCATGCCAGCCGGCAGTTCGCCCATGGTAGGCTCCCTTCACGAGAGCCCTACCTCCATGCTTCACCAAGGTCTCACCGTCGAGGGGTCCCCAAGAGGCCACAATATCCCATTCGCCATTTTAGCAGCCTCCCCAAATAGTAGCATGGGAAGGAGCCCGAGCGGGGACACCACCATTAGCGCTACCCCTCCCCCTACTCATCTTCTGAATCTTCAAGGAAGGGGTCCTTCGACAACGGATCGATTGCCGAATGGAACGATGACTTGATTAGTACAATCAGCGACTAGAGGAGCTTAGCCGTAGGATCCCCGATCAGCCGAAGGCAGACTACAACAGTCGCCCCCCGTTGACTTGTTGTATTATGGAGGAACCGATCTCGACCTAGTTTCGTCTCTCCCAGCTGGATCCCTATGATGACACCACCGATCTGCTGGACCATCTGAAAAGCTACAAGGTCCTCATGCAGGTCCAAGGGATGACTGATTCCCTCCTCTGCATCACCTTCTTGATCACCCTTCGAAAGGCTGCGCGCACCTGGTACTCTCACCTACCACCGCGCAGCATCAACTCCTTTCGACAGCTGGAGAGGGCCTTTCTAGCGCATTTTGATGCCTATCGAAAGATCCCTCGGATGATCGACAGCCTATTTTTTATTCGGTAGAAGGACAATGACACTAAAGGACTTCGTGGCTTGTTTCAAGGTGGCCACCCTCGAGGTCTACCACCTCGATGACTTTGTAGTCACCCTGGCCCTGAACAAGGGCTTCGCCCCTCTTGCTTTACCTACTCCCTTGATAAGAAGCCCCTCAGTTCATATGCTGAACTTCTGAGTCATGCACAGAAGTATATTCAGACCGACGAGGTCGATTCCACCCGAAGGGAGGCCGATGGAGGGTACAGCAAAAGGTAGGTCCGCGCGGAGCCAAACAGACCTCTCTCCAATCCGTGCGGACCTCCCCCAAGAGGCCCGAGCCTCCCCGATGATAGAACAATCGGCCCCAGAATTTTTCTCCCAAGGAGGAGCACCTCATCCCTGTGCTCGCCTCGAAATCCCACATCCTAATGAAGATCGAGGGCGAGCCATACCTTCGATGTCCTGCTCCTTTGAAGCCGGGGGCTCCCCGTAACAAGAACCTTTACTGCTGTCGTGACCATGGCCATGACACGAAGGAGTATCGTTACTTGAAGAGGGTGATTAAGGAGCTCATCCAGCGAGGCTACCTCAGAAAGTTTGTCTAGAAGGGAAACCCGGCTGCTCCAGGCCAGGCGACACCTTCGGCTGCCCAAGTCAACATCGACAATGCCCCGATTGAGAAGATGGTTACCATGATCTCCTAGCGGGCATGCGACGCTCTCAAAAGGCCACAGGGGAACAAAGGAGCAGATATTGTAATTTCCTTTTCTAAAGGGGATCTAGTGGGGGTAGATAATCCTAATGATGATAGCATTGTCGTGTCTATGACAATCGCTAAACACCCTATAAGAGGATTCTTGTCGATAGTGAAAGCTCGGCCAATATTCTCACTTATGATGCCTTTGCTTGGATGAACCTATCTCCTAGCTCCCTTCGACCTATGACTACGCCCCTAGTTGGTTTTACCGGAGATTCCATAAGGGTAGAAGGAGAGATCACCCTCCTGGTCACAGTAGGAATGCCACTGTGTCAAAGCATGGTTCTCATAAGGTTCTTGATCGTCTGAGTGCCTCTGGCCTACAATGCCATTCTTGGACGACCCGACCTAAATCTCCTGGAGGCCATCATCTCCACCAAGCGGCTACTAGTCAGATTCTCCACCAATGGAGGAATCAGGAAGATGTATGGGGAGTGAAGCCCGGTGCCACTCTATTACCACATGGCTCCCAGCCCTCAAGAGGCTGTTACTTCACCGGTTTCGAAGTTGCTTGACCCTAGAGAATCCGAGAGGAGAGAATAACCGGCCAAGCATTTGCTAACCTTCCCACTAGGGGAGGACCCAATGAAGATGGTTCAAATCGGTGCGCTTCTTTCTGCGGAGGCAAGAGACCAACTTCTTGCCTTCCTGCGGGCTAACTCAGACGTCTTCGTCTGGTCAGCATCAAACATGTCAGGCATACCACCAGAGATGATCACCCATAAGCTCAACGTTGATTTGAAGTGTTGGCCAGTTTGGCAGAAGAAGAGGAGCTTTACCTCTGAGCGGCAGAAGGCCATCGACAAGGAGGTCCACAAGCTGATCGCCATCGGCCATATTCGAGAGGCACACTACCCAGACTGGTTGGCCAACATGGTGATGGTCCGTAAGGCCAACGGAAGCTGAAAGATTTGCATTGACTTCATCGACCTCAACAAGGCGTGCCCCAAAGATAGCTTTCTACTATCCAAAATTGGCCAGTTGGTGGATGCCACATCCGGCCATGAGATCCTCAATTTCATGGATGCCTTCTTGGGGTATAATCAGATAAAGATGGACCCGGAGGATGAGAAGGCTACTTCCTTCGTAACTGAGAAGGGTGTCTACTGCTACAAGGTAATACCCTTTGGACTAAAGAATGCAGGGGCTACATACTAGAGGCTAATGAATAGGATTTTCAAAAGCCAAATCGGGCACAACATGGAGGTGTACATGGACGATATATTGACTAAAAGCGTCTGCACCGTCAACCATGTTGCTGACTTAACAGAAACTTTCGACAACCTTTGTCATTACCAGATGAGGCTGAACCCCCGTAAATGTGCATTTGGGGTCACAGCGGGCAAGTTCTTGAGATTCTTGGTAAACTAGCAAGGAATTGAGGCAAACCCCGAGAAGATCCAAGCCATACTCGACTTGAGATCATCGGCCAATAAGAAGGAGGTGCAGTGGCTTACCAGAAGGGTGGCAACTCTGAGCCGGTTCTTATCAAAGTCGATCAAGCAATGCTTTCCCTTCTTCAAGGTGACGGCTTCGAGTAGACAGAGGAGTGTTAGAAAACTTTCGAGGGACTGAAAATTTTTTTGTCTACCCCGCCATTGCTATCAAAGCCAATGGAAGGAGAAGATCTCTTCCTTTATCTCGCTACTTCTTCGAAGGCAGTCAGCTCCATCCTCATCCACGTGGATCTTGACGGAGTGTAAAAGCTGATCTACTACACCAGCAAAGTGCTCCAAGATGCGAAGATCAGGTATTCTAGAATCAAGAAGATTATTTTTGCACTAATAGTCTTCGCTCAACGTCTTAGGCCTTATTTCCAAGCCCATCCGATCATGGTGCTAATGGATCAACCTTGCAAGGCAATCTTTTTCTCATCCTAACACCTCCGATCGACTAGCTAAGTGGGCAGTCAAGCTGAAGGAGTTTGATCTGTTATTTCGACCAAGGTTGGCCATGAAGTCCCAAGTCTTGGCAGACTTCTTGGTTGAGTGCACTTAGACCGAAGAGCAGTCAGAAGAGCCCCGCACGGCGTCCTCAGATGTTGTCCCGAGGAGGTAGGAGAAGACTAGATTCTTCATATGGATGGTGCATCAAATTCCTAGGGGAGCGGAGCAGGCTCATCATCGTGAGTCCAAAGGAAATGGTGGTGGAGTATGCCCTCTGATTCCTCTTCAAAGCCACTAATAACTGAGCTAAGTACGATGCCTTGCTAGCAGGAATAAGGCTTGCGAGGGAGCTCAGAGTAAAGTGCCTCAGAGCCTTCACCGACTCCTAGCTCATCTCCAGACAAATCACTTCTCGTATGAAGCATGGGACCTCACTATGTCCCAATATCGGAGTAAGGTCCAATCATAGACCTTCTTCTTTATTCATTTTAGCATCAGCTACATCCCCAGGGCCCCATTCTTTATCCCGCTTGACCACCTCGACGGATGGGGGCCCTGGGGAGGACCTACGTGGAGCACCTAGAAGTCCCAAGCATCGATGCAATAGAAGAAGCTCTGCCAGTCAACCAAGAACTTACCTGGATGGATGCATCGTCCACTTCTTCACCAATGGCACCCTCTCTGCTGATCATACGGAGGCCAAACTACTCAAGTGGAAAGCCTTCAAGTTTCTAGTACTGGACGGGCAACTGTATCGAAGATCCTTTTCATATCCCCTTCTCAAGTGCATTGGCCTTGCGGATGCCAACTACATCGTCTGCGAGATTCATGGAAGGCGTCTGCGAGAATCACTTGGGAGGCAGAGCACTGGCGTACAAGGCCCTGCATTAGGGATACTATTGTCTTACCATGCAAGAGGATGCCGCCGAGTTCATCCAAAAGTACGATAGCTACCAGTGATACGCCAACATCCAGTGGCAGCCAACCTCTTAGCTGAGTCCTCTATCATCTCCATGGCCCTTTGCCCAATGGGGAATAGACATCCTGGGGTTATTCCCCCCAGCCTTTGATCAGCAAAGTTTCTACTCGTCGCCATTGACCACTTCATTAAATGAGTTGAGCCAAAGCACTGGCAAAGATCACTGAGAGTAAGGTGAGATCTT